>PVIU01007917.1:0-87812 GCA_004026605.1 Ondatra zibethicus | reverse complement strand
ATTATTACTGTTTTATACACACATACACACACCCTACTAAGGGAATTTAGTATTTCTTATATGTGCATATGTTTAGGGATGACCATTTGGGGTTGGATAACCTATCTGGGTCTCATGTCTAAAGGAAACTAAGTTTCCTTCTCCCAGTGGCCATTAACTGCCTTTAGTTCTTCATCTAGGAGTAAGGCCTTGGGATATCACCCTCATACATGTTGGCATGACAACTAGTGTTGTCATTATTCAGTTCTGTTTAGACAATCATATCGTTAGGAGTTCATGGGAATATTTTCCCTGTCCTCTTGTCCATGATCTTGTAGAAGCATCCTTACTACCAGTTACTGGAAATCCCATCTCCAGTAAAAGCAATAGAAATTTTTGAGCCTCTGCTTGCTAGATTAGCAATACCCTTGCCTCATGTTAATGCAAAATTAAGCATGAAGGGTATAAAGTCCAATGGTTATTTCAAATATTTGTGGATATTTTAGAAACTCCAAATTCAATGGGAAGGTATTAATTTTAAAGCACATGATAGGTGTAATGCTATTGCAATTCTTATTTCTAACTAAACATAAGAGTGAGAGAGAGCTAAATCAGATATAAACTGAGAAAGGACCACATGAGAAAAAGTAAAATAAGCAACTCAAGTTTAGGTTCCTATTTATTTGTTTGTGCTAAGTGTTGAACCGACAGCCTGCACAGGGCAGGCCAGCACTGTGCCACTGAGCTACCCCTCAGTCTAGCACGTAATTTTGTTTGCACACACACGTGTGTGGTGAGAGCATTTGAATATACATATGTAGGTGCCTGTGTGCCATGGCACACGTGTGGAAACCTGAGGACAGCCTTGGGTGTTCATCCTCAACTTCCATATTATTTGAGACAAAGTCTCTTTGCTGTTTTTCCACTGTGGGTGCCAGATACCTAGCCTGTGCCCTTTCAAGGATTCTCCCATTTCTTCCTCCAGTCTCTCTGTGGGAGCACTGGAATAGCAGATACTCATACATGTCCAGTTTTTTATAAATGTTCTGGAGATTCAAACTTAGGCCCTAATGTTTGCATAGATGGCATTTTTACCACTAAGCCATCCTTAGGCCCCAATAAATACTTTTAACACTGGTCTGATGCTCCAGCATCCTCATCTATGGAGCAAGAAACAAATGGTGCAGCTAGCTAGGCAGTGTTGGCCGCCAAAGGGTTAACAGTCATAAACTAAGGAAGTAGGCGCCCTGCACTCCGATCATGTAGTTTTATGCCTTAAACAGCATACCACTTATAAATAAAAAGAAGGATTTTGCTGACCCAGCTCCGAAGCTCTGAGTGTTTGTGCAGTGCAGAAATGTGTGTCTTGGCTCATACTCCCTTCCTCCTCTTAAAGAAACCCAGTGACCACAATTTTCATCCCAGGAAATTAGAGCAACCCAGCAGGGGAAAAAAGTCTTTAGAACTATTCCCAAGTCAAATCCATGGGTTTATCATTGTTTCAGCAAGGCTCCAAACACATTTATGACTGAGATAACCTAAATATGCTCATTCTCTGTATTTACAAGAGAACAGAAGTCAGTAAGCACGCAAGGCATCTACTTACTGGTCTGCCATGGTCTCCAGGTTTCCCTGGTTTTCCACTTGGCCCTGTGGCTCCTGGAGAACCAGGGGTTCCCTACAATCACAGACCAAGAAAGGGAATGTTAGGGTGAGGAAAAATCCTAGTCACAGTAACTAAAGAACTGCAGCCAGGTTTAAAAACTTGTAGAAGAAGCAAACTATCATTACACAGTAAGGAAGAAGGCAGCCACATTTTGAGGTAACATGGGGGGGTAAGTCTTGGCATTTTGGTCTGAACTGTATCTTGAATCCAATGAAAAAATACATGCGCACGTATAGCCAGCTTCACAATCTCTGGACTACAATCCCAGTAATTTGCTACAGTGCATATCTACAGAAGGAAACTCCTGAATTTTTAGCTTATTTCTGAAATAAAAAAATAAAAATAAAAGCTCCAAAAGACAGGGATGGAAACTTTGGCTAGAGAGGGATTTAAAAGGTGGCTGGGTTTATCATGGTTTGGCCACACTTCTGATGTCTGGAGAGGAGTCTAGAAATCACTTCTTCCTCAGGGACATTCCCCAGGCTCCAAGTCTCTCTAGCCTATCAGCGCTCTTCAACTCAGAGAAACCACAAGAATTTCTCCCTTTTGCTTTTAAGTCAACTTTCAGGCATTTCCGCCATATATCTACTGGGCTATTTATAATATAATATCTAATACATCTTGCTCTGAAGCCTACCATTTCCATTAAATGGAATCATAAGATTTTAAAAATAGTTCTCTGTCAATTTATGCAAAAATTGAACTCTGCAGTAAACACTCAGATTTAATATTTAAACCTGAAAACATGTGTATTAAAGATAAATAATAAAATCATTTAAACATATGTTCCAGAATCTCCGAATCCTGCCACACAGACAAGGGCACAGCCACTTTCTCCATCCCACTGTGACCTCACCTATGGGTAGTTCAACTCTAAGAAGCTTCAGAATCTCTTATCTTCAGTATCTTCTCTATGAATCATAAAAAGACCCTTTATTTAAGTTGTAGATAAAACCTACTCCCCCAGAATGACTGATGGTTGCTCATTAATAATGTCCTTAACATTTAAACGTCATAAGCTTCAGAATCACAAGATACCATTGAGATCCTGAACATAACCACTCAACACAGAGGAAGATCACAAGACTAACCAGCTAGTAACCAAGCCAGTCTGAGATTTTTCTAAAACATAACTTAATTAAGCATCTGTATTTTGACATATCTGCTTTCTCTAGCACATTTTGATTTATAAAAAAAAAAAACAAAGCCAAATAGTTCATGTAACAATATACTCCAGAGCACAGATGGAGGGTAACTCAAACCATGTTTTCTCACTAGCAAAACTGTAACAAAGGCAAAGGAGAAGACCGTGTAACCCACTCGGCTCTTACCGGTGGCCCGGGTGGGCCTCTCGGTCCCATTGCACCATCTTTTCCAGTGAAACCCTAGGTAAGAATGAAATCACAATTACAGATTAGGAAGAAAATGAACAAGTGAGATGAAGCTGAATAGATCGTTAGGAGTGAATGGGAAACACGAAGGACTGAGGACAGTCTGGTATTTGGCAGATAAGCTTTCAACATGAAGACCATTTCAAAACAACTCATTTCCATTTACATTACACTGTTACAGAGAAATTAGTTCCTATGCTCATTAATTTGTGTAGTTACAGATAAAACCATTTTAAATGCCAAACTAATCTTTTTCAAATAAGGCAGATTCTGGCTTTTACTTCTGTAAGACTGTAAAGAAAAGTGAAGAGAGACTGACTGTCTACTAAGCAGTTGCTCTCTGAAAGGGAAAAACTGTATTAACTGCCCTACACACTAAGAGGAAAGGAAGTTTTCCATTCTCACAACCAGCATTAAACTCTCTCCCTTCATCCACAGGGCCAAGCTGTGTCAGTGTGAGCATCAAGGAAAGGGCAGGGTGCACCTCCCTGCAGGGCTGCCCTTTGGCTCCCGTGTCCAAGCTGATGAGCTCCTTCTCTCTGTACAGTGCCAAATGACCTCTGCCCGGAGTGAGTCACCCTGCTACCTAGTCTGCTTTCATTCCCAAGAACAGATCTCTGAAACCCGGCCGAGGACTTCTGAGTCAGCTTTCTGTTTATGTTTCCTGCATTCCTCCGTCAGAAATGATTTTTCTCCCATTTTCTGCAGAGAATAAGAATGATCAGTACCAGGCACGGTGGCTCCATGCCTGTAATTCCAGCATTTGGGAAGCTGAGACAGAAGGATGGCTATGAGTTCTGGGCCAGTCTGGCTTTGAAAAATCAAACATGAAAGAATAATTATTTTGTCCATAATTATTCAGCGTCCATATTTCTTAGTCTACTGACTTCACAATAGCAGAAACTTAAAGGATTTTATTTAAGGGTATTTTAGAAATACTCCATATCCAAAATAACATATATTTTCAGAAACTCAAAGGGATAAACTTTCAGACTGTTCTCTGAAGGAGCTAGGCCAGCGTAACACAAACCACATTCTGAGTCCATCTGATACAAAACCAACATTACTTCTGAGAGCCACTTAAGAAACAAAAATGTTCCAGTAGCGTTGCTGAGATAGTTGGAATGGCATTTATTCCGTCTAAACATAGCCAACTGCTACCTAGTATGCTCTTTCTCATTCTTTAGTGAGTATGATGTTTTTAACAATCTAGTCGTGTTTGAGACCTTGAAGCAACATATCTAAATTGAGGTGAAGGGGATTTAGTCTGATAGTCCTTAAAGGAGCTATCTTGAGTCACCTGCAGACTGCCATGCTTCACCTTTTAGTTTCACTTCTTGTTGCAAGCCTGCAGCTGTTATGTTCACCCACGTGACAGTGTTGAAGAAACTAGCAATCATTTTATATAAATATGTATATTAGATACAAGTGCCTTGGGTTCTTCTGTTGTTTCTCCTTTTGTCACATGCCCTGCTGTTCCTGCAGAACCATCCTTGGCTTCACTCTCCTGCTTCCATCTCTAAGCCTGTTACTTTCTTATTTTGTTGGCCGTGATCCCCATACCCAGTCTCTCTCGCTGCCTGAAATTGTTTGTGTCCTGCTCCCTCTGTGCACCTGCCTTTAGCCTCAGAGGCAGTCCTGAGCAATGGGTAAGTAGACAGAGCTGTGGAAGAAGGAGGAAATGAGTTCTTGAAATCTTTCTTCATTTTCATCCCAGGAGACCAGAATAGACTCACCACAATGTTGGACCTGGATTATAGTTTCAGAGCAGAAATGCACAGGTTCCCTCAGTCTTTCTAGAAACAGTGCTCTGGAGAACACCACCCGCTATTCCAAGATGTCTTGGTGAACCATTGCTCCCGGAGTGACATATCCTTGCCGGCAATTACTCACAGATACCAAGGTTAGCAAATCACGTGCTTGCTGACAGCAGGTCCAGCACTAACCCTTCCAGAGAAGCCGACTGGTAGAGTGCAGAGAAGGCTGGTAGTGGCAGTTTAGCCGACTGATAGAGTGCAGAGAAGGCTGGTAGCGAGCGGACAGCCCTCACACTGCTGTTTAAACCATGAAATGGTGAAAAGTTGCAAGATTTGTGGGCTTTGAGGAATTTAACATCTCTAAATTCCTCTTACTAAAGCACTTTTGGTCTCTTATTGAAACAAATGTTTCCATAGCATTTGTTTCAATAAATGTGAATGAAGCATAAATGTCATGTTCACAAAGTTACCAATTAGCCTGTCCCTGAATGGGATGGCTTTCCTCCCTTGTTATTACCTTGAGTTAAGAGCAAATTTGAATGCTGCTACAAATAGAGAAAGTCCCTACTGAATACCAGCTCTTTGCACCGGCGTCAATCTCAGAAGGGACGCTTGTCTTCTAAAGGTGTAGAGTTCCTCAGAACTTCTGAGAAAATGCTATGAAAGCTAAGGCTACTCTCCAACTTACATAAAATCTATCTCACAATAAAGATTTTAATTTCAGGAACTAAAACAATTCCTAAGTTTCTTTAATGTTTTCCTAATCAGTAAAAAATGATTTACTAAACTCTGAATCTAATAAAACTTAAAAATTCTCAAAATTAAAATTCCAAATACTTCCCCCAAAGTTCCATCAATTTGTTTAAGGGAACTCACGGTGGTTCTGATGTCGGATACTGATACCAAAAGCCTTCCACAAGATATGTGAATTCCACATCTCAACAGTGCAAACAGGACTGTGGGTATTCTGTAATTAATACAGATGTATAGCCCAAAACTTACTCTGTCTCCTGGTGGTCCCATTGGTCCTGGTGGACCAGGTAATCCTGGGGTTCCCTGGACAAACGGGAGCAAACAATTAGTGCACAGCGAAATACTGTGTGTGTAGAAAGTGATTATTAACATCCTCCAAAAATGTTTTTAAAAAAAAGAAGAAGAAAAGAAAAGAAAAACACAGTTCGGGGGCTCTGAAAAGAAACAGAAGACCATAACCAAACACAGTACCAGGCATACAGACAACAGTCAGGAAGGCAGAATCTGAATTAAACACTGTACTCTTGAGCTCTAAGAACAGAGTGAGAAATGCAGGTCCAGTGAAGCACGCATGCAGCCTTACACTTCACTACTTCACTTTTTTCACCTTTTTCAATTAAAATTCTTTTTTCATATAATATATTCTAATCATGCTTTTCTCTCCGTCCAGCTCCTCCCATTTCCACCTCACCCACCAAACTCTACAGCCTCTGTGTGTCTTTCTCTTTCTCTGTCTGTCTCTCTCTGTCTCTCTCTCTCTCTCTAGAAAACAAACATTTGCAACACTCAAAGACAACTTTTCAAACAGTCCATCAGAACTCACAGTCCGGCCGGGAAGCCCTGGCTCTCCTGCGTCACCTTTCATTCCCTGGCGACCCTAGAGTGGGCAGTGAGAAGATGGTTCTCAGAGATTATGGAGATTACATTTAAAAGGAAGAAATAAGTCACTTATGCACTTTTATCAATTTATTAGTTCAGTGTAAAGGTTCAGAGACAAGCACATAGGTCTGTTTTAAGGGAGATGAATAAACCAGTTTTTATTATTATTAATAATAGTATTATTATTAATCACTCACTTTCTCCAGTAAATGCCATTCTGTACTTTCTACTTTATATTGTAAGATGCTATTATGTAATTACAGGATTATATATCTACTTTGAAAGAATATAGTTTAACAAAAGTGTTATGTGCATTAATTTTAGGAAGTTTTTGAGAGATCAAATAAGTAGAACAAGTTTTTCTGCAATGATTTACATATCTAAAATAATATTAATAAAATAATATTGTTAACCCAGCATTTCCATTTACTACAGAAAGCCTTTTTGCCTACCTGTTCTCCTGGAATGGAGAGTCCATTGGGTCCCTGGGGGCCTGGAGGACCCTGAGGGCCTGGAGGACCTGTATCTCCACGGGGACCTGGAGGCCCCTAAAACATATGAGGAAAAGAGAGAGGGGAGGGAGGGAAGGACAGTGATGTAATACCCTCCAGTAGGAACATTTAGAAGTTTCTTCATAGCCTGAAAGCATCACCACTTAGTCTTCATAAACATTTTGGAAATACATACTTGTAAAACACTGTGTTGATATCATTCTTTCATTCCCTTTACTACACATTTAAAAAGTAGAATGTGCGGTGAATTCACGAGAACACTTAGATTTCAATAAAAGTCCTATTAAAAGTAGACTTTTTAAAGTGAAAAACATTATATAATACATGGTGCATTCATAGATTCCCGAGAGCAAAAAGTTCAAATTTTATTAGATTTAATCTTTAATACTTGCTCATTATATCTCAAACCAAGGGTAGTGATATAACTTGGGGCACACTAAGCTAAGGTCAAATACCTCCTCCATAGAAATTTAAACAACCACACTTCAACATACTGATGAATATTGGGAGTATTAAAATGTACTTACAACTGCCCCATTGATGCCCCTTTCACCTCTGGGACCTTTTGCACCAGGTCCTCCCTAAAACACATAAAAAGAACACATTTTGATGTGAGCTTAAGGAAAATAAAAGTTGATATATAAAAATAGTGTTTAAAGAAGGAAAAATAGTCCCTAAACAGTTAATATTTTCACAGTTATTAAAATAACTTCTTAATATTTATTAAAATATTTTATTTTATAAAATATGCAAAATAATAAAGTAAAAACTGTCATGTCATAGATGGTGCACAGCTCTATGACTCATCTCTTGCTTAGCATGTGCAAAGCCCTGGTTTGAGGCCTCGCATGGCTAAGAAATAAATTTATGTCATACAAACACACAGGAAAATAGAATTTCAAAACTTTTCACATTCATTGTTCTTCTTGTTATACTTACAGCAGCAGAATAAAAAGAAAAATGCATTTGATAATTATATGAATTATATTCTCAAAGGAAAATAACCAAAAGAATTAAATTGATCGAGGAAAATATCCTAATCTCTCTGGACCTCGGAGCATGTGCTTAAGAAACAAGAATTCAAAGGCCAACAAGCAAAGCCAAAATAAATATAATAAATGACTTCAGAAAATGGTACCTCAAAACTAGAGGGAAAAAAAGCCTGAAAAGTATCTGTCAGATCCAAGTTACATGCCAGGTACGTATCAGATTAATGATACTAATTCCAGTGACATTTTAGTCTGTTTATTAAAACTTGCTTGTAACTAACCTAAAATAAATTATTTACTATAACCCAAGAATCACAAGGGTTGGTGTTCATGGTATCTTTCAGTTGCTCCCATAGCAATAACTTATTGTCTTAAGTCAATAAAATTAGAGCAATCACTTTATTCCTCAGTGGGGCTCAAGTCGGGTTTTATGAATCAACCCTAAATTGAGGAGTACACACTGATTGATCAATGTTCTCTACCATAATTGTAGTCTTCAATGTTTCACTTTGCATTTTCTTAGTCTCCCATCCCCGCTGCATAGTATCCAGTCATAGACTCTCCACTCAAGTTATTCCAACTCTAGCACTTTCTCCCAGCGCTTAGACTATGACCGTATATTTGAGTTGTCGTCTTCATGTACCATGCTCATGGTGTGTCCATGTCAGATTCATATGTCTAGGTTCTAAATAAGTTGCTCTTGACCAGCTTTCCAAACCATGGCTCTATTCCATTCATGCAAGAAACTTCCAGGAAAGGTAAGACTTTCCAAGCTCTTGAATTTACAGATGGAAACCCAAGCTTGTGTTTTTAAGAGAAAAGTCTTAAAGAGTGCCAATGCTGTTATCCCTGGGCAGATATAGAAATGGGCCAAGCACTAGAACCAAATTATCTTTTTTAAAAAAAATTAATTCTTATTACATTTATACATTTTTCCCATGGCACATGAGTGAAAGCCAGAGGACAACTTGCAGAAGTTGGTTGTTTTATTTCACCTTGGGTCCTATAGAAGGTTCTTCTGTCTATGTGTTGCTTTCATTGGTTGAATAAAGAAACTGCCTTGGCCTTTTGATAGGGCAGCACTTAGGTAGGCGGAGTAGACAGAACTGAATGCTGGGAAGAAAGGCAGAGTGGCAGATGCCATGGATCTCCTGCCTGAGATGGATGCTGGTTAGAATCTTGCCAGTAAGCCACAGTTATGTGGCAATACACAGATTAATGGAAATGGGTTAAATTAAGATGTAAGAATTAGCCAATAAGCAGTTAGAGCTAATGAGCCAGGCAGTGTTTAAATGAATACAGTTTCTATGTGGTTATTTGGGGTGTAAGCTAGCCAGGTGGCCAAGACAAACAAAGGGACCCTCTCTCAACAGGGTCCCAGGGATAAAACACAAGTCATTAGGCTTGGCAGTAAGGACATTTATCCACTGACTCATCTTGACAGCTCCCAGATTTTCTTTTTGATTTATTTCACTTCAGATCTCAAAATCTATTTTAAGGATGACTAGACGTTTAGCATATTTTATCCACCAAGAACACAAATGGAAAAATAGCATGTTATGGCCTCCATACTGACAAACAGGTGATCATTCCAAAGATCCCCCTCCAAAAAGATTTCAAAACTGAACAATAATACTCTAAGTGACTATTTTGGTCTCCTTACTGCGGGGCCTGGAGGGCCTGGAGGTCCAACGCTGTCCTGTGTACACGTGCAAGCATTCGGAAGAGCAGGGCATTTTGCTTCATCTCTCTGAAATGTTGAAAAGATTATTTGCATATAAATTTAGTGAAGAGTGACAGGTGACATGCTATCCACTAACCCTATTTGCATACATGAGAATCTGTTTCCCAACTGGAAGAAATGGCTGCTAGTTATCATCACTTATAAATGGTCTAACAGAACTTTCTCTGGTCCTCTGAGCAAACCCCACACATAACAAAGTAATGTTTGCAAGATTAGCAGGACAACTGGCCATTTAAACCAATTTTCTTTAATCCCTGTAATAGAAATGCTACATATCTTAAACACCAACTCCATTTATTTCAGAAAAATAAAAAGCAAAGTCTTTTGTCTTCCTCTATCATCCACACAGTGTGTTCCCTCACTTCACTAGGACATCTGCTAAACACTCTTAGCACCAAAAGTTGATGGTACCTACCATCATTCCCCCTGGCCTCACCCCAATATGCAGCATAACACAGGTATCTGAAAATACCAAGACCTAAGGATACTAAAATTCCTCTTATAAAATGCTGCAGTTTTCGTATGTAGTACATACCCCTGCATACTTCAGATCATGTCTAGATTACTTAGTATAGCAGAAGTGCTATGAATAGTTGGCACCTTATGCTATTTAGAAAATAATGGCAAGAAAAATGTCTGTGTGAGGTTGGTAAATATCTGTTAGGAAAACATTAGAGCAAAAAAAATAATGTTTTAAGTTCAATAGATACAGTCTTGTTTTTATATTTCCAGCCTGTATTTGGTTGAACCCACAGCTAAGAAACCCAGAGTCAGGGAGAACCAATGTATCTACTTATTAATTTCTCTCATTGCTGTTCACAGATACTCCTTTTTACTGCTACAACCCTAGCATATTGAGGGGTTGATGGCTTATAACAAATGTTCACTAAATATTTAATAGTAACATTTACCTAGCAGATGTATGGATCTGTGCCTGCCAAAGCATCATCTCACCAACAATGAACTTTAACCAGTACCACCTGTACATAACACACACACACACACACACACACACACACGTATGTATTTATGTATGTATGTATTCCCTCCATCAAAGAACTCTTAGTAATCCAGAAAATTAATAGCTTATTCGGTAAAAGGCTGTTACACAGTAGGAGGTCTGCAGTAAGTAGGTTTATCAAACACATTGGCTCAGCACAACCTTTCTGGCTGTTGTTGAGAGAATTTCCAGATATGGTCTTGTGCATGCCTAGCCTTCATGAAGGGTCACATGAGCCCTGGCCTGAGCTGTAGTAGCTGAAAAGTACACACACATTGCACATCTCTGGGCTCCAATCTAGAACTGCAGCTGCTGAGTGCTACTTCCTGTCCCATGCATCATAAGGGTTCCTTTTTGGGGAACAAGTAAAGCCAGGACAGGACTTACTCACCCGAGAGGGAATATCACAGCATCTGTCTCTGCTGGTCCACACCGGGCTGCAGACAATGTCAAAGCTCTGGATTTGGAACTGCAAACAACCAACAGCCACATCAGCTAAGCATGCAGGAAGACATTCTAAACATTTTAATCTTGCCAACTTCAGGAAGATTCTGTCTAGAGCTTACACTCCTGAGAACACTGTTATGCTTCTGTGTGGTGAGGGGAAGCAGGAAATGTGGGCCTAAAAGAGACAGTAATGGGAACTCCGTCTACCCAGATCCTATCCCCGATTCATTCGCTGAAAATAAATGTTTGAGTGAGGTATTTAAGAACGTTAGTTTCTGTGTTTAAATTAATTTGAATACTACATACATTTAAATCAATCTTTAAAGATGTGTCTTTAAACACATCAAAGAAACTTTCACCTGATTCTATAGCTGATGTCCTTTGCTTTAGAAATTTTTGTCTAGAAATCAACTAATAGTTTTTACGGCCCTCAGATGAACTATTTCAGTGAGGCACATGCCATCTGTCTTTTTAGAATTTAAGACAGAACTGTTTACACGAACAGAAAAGGGCTGTCTAGACACAGCCATTCCTTTAAAGATCTGATAGTTGTTTCCTCCTTGCAGCCTGAAGGTACTGTATACGCTATTGGAGGAGAAAAGACATTTGACATTTCCCCCAGCTATCAACCCCACAAACTACAATACCAACCTGCCAAGCAAGTCACCAGCTGCTCTCTGACAGGATCTGAGGTCTGCTCCACTAGAGGGAATTCAACTATAAACCCAGTCAAAATACCCTTGACTAAGGAGGTCTTAATTCTTCAGTTGTGATGGTACTAGTCTGCCATCTAAATATTTATGGACAAATACGATCCCCAGCCATAATCAGAGAAGCTTCTCTTTGCAGTGAATGCAGAGATACATGGCTACTGAAGATGCTGAGTGCTCAGCCCTGAGCAGGGCATTTATGCCACGCTCTCGATGGCCCCGTTTATGCCCCCACCCCATGGCCCAGGAAAGAATGTCCTGTCTGGAAGACAGGGAGAAGAGTTATAAGAAGCTGTCTTCTGAGCGCTACACAGCCAAGGCAGTCATTTTACTGTCACTATTGCTGCTTGCAATGGGCCTGCACAAGCCTGGGCTTGTCAACTGCCAATTGGGGATCAGCCAGGAGTTCATAAGGCCCCACTTCCCCATTAGCCATTAGTCACTGATAAATTCTGGGGCAAAAGAAGACACCATCTTCAGTTATGTAACTACTTATGAGCCCACCAGATACCAACAGACAGTTCCAAATCTATGGTCACACGGCCAATCTTGGTTAAACTCAGAGGATCTCAAAATGGGAGGAGATCAGGAAGAAAAATATCTGATAATAGTTTTATTTAATATCAAAGCCAATAGTCATCAAAATGTTGGGTCTATCATAATTCTATTAAATTTAAACTAATTATTCCCATACTATAGCCAAAAAAAAAAAAACTTTCCCTGTCTACAAAAGAAAACTAAAATAAGGACATTCAAAAATAATAATAACAGAAGCCAAAACTGTTAGCTTCTAGGACAATGTTTATTGGTTGACATTTAGGATGTCTAATGAGCCTGGGACAGTGAAAGCTTGAGATTTAAGTCTCCATTTCTGGATCACAGTGTGAATAAAGGCCGTGTGCTTTCCTTAAATCCAAGGCAATGAAACTTGAGATTGGGTGTCAGTTGGCTGCATTGCCATGGCAATCGCTCTAAGACAGGCCTCTCTGTGGGTGACAGGAACAGCTAATGGCCATGGAGGCTTCATGTCCCAGTTGCACAAATTCAGGTTAATAATTATTTTGAAATCATGAACTATTGCAACCTCACTGGATGTGTAAGCATTTATTTGCCTTGTTTCTTTCCAACATGACCCTGTTTTAAGAGATTTCATTGTGTCTTTTGAAGCCTGAGTACCTCATTTTGACTTCAGTAGTAAAAAAGCACATTATCGTGTTCTCTTGGTAACAAGTTCTCTGAGTGTAATTTTTCCACACCTTCAAACTGACTAATAAATGTGACAGTTTAAAATGCACTGAGGGAAATAAATGAAATTCAGAGAGAATTAGAAAACACCACATCAATCTTATTTACTAAAAGGCACTAAACATCAAAAATACCAGAATGTTTTACTTACTGTCGCTGACTTCCTCTCTCCTTTAAGAAGTTTTCCAAGAATTTCATAGCCATCAGTTGTGATATTTCCAGCTTCCTTGATATCTTTTTCTACAATTTCATAGCAGTCAATATAAATCTTAACACTTTTTGAGGTCACTACAATATGGACCTAAAAAGACAATTTTCATTATGAAATTTCTCTCAAAAAAAGCTAATTTTTGCATACTTTATATTACATTCTTTATAACCTATTTCTTAAACCACTCTTTCCAAGCCAAAAGTCTTGGGTTAAAAATCCAAGAACCCAGGTTTCAAATGATGTCCTAGGAAATGGTACTAGCCACTCACTGCATTTCAAAGTCTGTCACCCGTGTACATGGATGTCGTTCTATAAATTTCCACTGTGTGCTTGTCACTGAGACAACTAGAGAGGATGCAGTAGATGAACAGAAAAAACTTATCTGAAAATAGGTTAATAAACCACTATATATTTCACTTAGTACAAATGAGTTGTAGATATCTCCCATTGATGTCAGTTCTGACTTGTTCACCCCTCCCATTCACAAGTAAGCCATATATCTCACAGCTCTCTGTCATACTAAGAGTTAGCACATCATCTAGAGTCAAACGTGGAAATCAATAGAACTTAAGATTCATCTGAAGAAAGAACTGCACACTGATTGAATGGCATCTGCTATTGAAGATGGCGGACATTAGGAAGTCTATTGAAACAGAAAATTAGTGAAGCGTTTGTATTGGAGCAAGGAAGAAAATGGTTGTGGGTAGCTGTTGTCTTCACAGTTGTGCTTATGCATTGCACTATCTCAGCACAAATACTAAAGAAAGAATTTGGAGATTACTGTGAAAAGTTTACAGAAAGTTAAAAATAACAGAAATAGTTTTGACTGCTCTGGAGCAGGTAGAATAAGAAATTTTCCTAAAGTTTTATTTTAAAACTAAATATTTTTCTTACAAGGAGTCATCACCAAAGCACTGGCTCATAACATCTATGATAAATAGGAATTGCATGTCTTTGTATACAAGTGATTCATGGCTTACTAAAAATAAAGTTTAAACATCTGTGAGATAGTCAGCTAATATTGAACTCAAGAACATCACAAGCATTTCTAGGATACTTAGTATATAACAAAAGTTAAAACTCTTTATGGGTCCTTAAATGAACAACCACAGAAACAAGCATCCACAAGGGTTATTTCAAAAGCAAAGCCATTTTAATTTGTATCATTCAAAATACACTTGTTCTTCACTTTGAAGCATAAATCACCACACCCTAAGACCTCATTTTGCTATAATTTATTCACTCAATTTACTGCATTTTAATCTTATGCATAATTACATTTCAACATGGATTCTTCATTGGTAGATCACTGACCCAAGAATTCAGAATTAGAGTTGCCTGCATTGGGCCTGAAGAAGACTGTGCCTGTCACCAGTCAAGTGTGGATCGGGAGGACTCACGGGACCAGAGCCTATTTTGCTTCATAGTTATTAGTTACTAGTAGATTTGGGGCAGGGGAGACATTCATTGTCCTCAATGTATCTACAAGTCAGTCCCCCAGGCCCTAATAAATAATTTGAAACTCACGGTCACACAGAGAGCCCTAGTTTAACTCAATTGATCTCAAGACAAAACATGAAGACATGAGTGTGAGAAGAGACTTGTAAAGAGGAGGGGGATTGACAGAAGTGGGAAGGAGATAAAAGAGGGTGAGAGTAATGCAAATGTATTATATATGAAATAATGAAAGAAGAACGTTCATAAAAGCTAAGTGCCAGACAGCCACATGCCCTCATGGATAAAAGTTATATGATTAGGGTAAGTACTGGAGAGATGGCTCAATGGCTAAGAACACTTACTGCTTTTTTGAAGGACCTGAATTTAATCCTGACACCCAAATGGTGGCTAACTGTCATCTGTAATTCTAGTTCTATAGTATCTGATACACTCTTGTGGCCTCTTTGAGCATCATCCATGCATGTAGAGCACATACACACTGGCAAACACTCATACACATAAAATTAAAATAAAATAGAGAATGGTGTTGAGAAGGAAAAAGGAAACACTGTAGAGTAAAGAACTTGAAAACAGTTGAGTATGAAGAGAAGAAAGTTACACATGGCCTGGCCCAGCCCACCCCAGACAAATCTACTCTCAATCTTCATCAGAGAAGTTTCTCCTTAAAATGAATGAAGGTGAATGAAAGACCCACCAATGCACAAGATGCTGAGAAAAAGGGATGGTTGAGGGATAAGCCCTAAATAAGACATTTACACCACTCCCTTAAGGTTCAAGGAACCCCACAGAAAAAGAGGCAGAAAGAATGTAAGATTCAGAAAACAGAGAAGAACTATAAGATGCCACCTTCTAAGCAGGACATTGTCACAGTAGTCCTGAGCTCATAGCGCTGTGCCTACTGGCACTGGGTCCAAACAAGTGAGGATCCCCTAAAAGTTAACTGTTGTGGGGGAAGAAGAACACAGGACCCCACCATTTACTGTTGATCTATTAAAGGAGGCATAATGTCCAAGTGTATAGCCACTGGTAAACCCACCAGTCTCTAGTGATTAGCTCTAAACTCAGAGTCATACAAATGGGCCGAGTTAAACTCTGATGTGCACTAAACTAATCAAAAGTTAGTAAATATGGGGAAAAGATTCGTAAAGCACGGGTGTTGATAGGATGAAATAAAGGAGGGGGAAATGTAAGTACATATATACATTTATATGTACAATTTGATATATATATAATTGTCAAAAATACTAATAAAAAAGACAAAAGCAGAAGAACATAGAGAATTTGGGAAAAAGAGACAGCCACTGAGAAGAAAGAAATTGTAAAAGTATGGACACTTCTCTAGGAAGACAAACAGTACAAGGAAGGCAATGCCAAGAAAATTTTATCTTGATTTGCAATTAATTACTAGCAGTACAGATCTCTGAAAATACTGCCCGTTTGGCATAAATAAAATGGAGGGTTCCATGAAAGTTGGAGATTTTTAAAATAGCTACAAAATGATTGCAAGTTGTTCAGAGATTAAATTCTTAGTGTCTTAGTGACTATGACAGAGGCATAAAATCATCTTCTCGGCAAGCTGCTCAATTGTAATTTTAATAGGTTTATCAATGAGCTAAGGCTGTTCCGAAGAACTTTGCCAGAATCAACATCTACTGCTGGATAAGGATGAGTCAAAATCAATCACATCCTCAAGTTAGAATGTGCTTTCCCAAGTAGGAACTTATCTACTGCATTGCATCAAGGTCTGTGAGATTTTAAGCAAGAAATACTCTACTATAGCATTTGGATATTTTTTTTGTTTTCTCTTTTGTTGTATTGTTGTTGCCACCATTATTGCTCCCCATAGCCATAAGAAAGCTTCTTGTCTCTTTAAGCAATAGCAGCAAAGCCCTTCTCCACCCTCATCAAGAATCTATAACTATCTATTCTATTGTGGATAAATAAGAGAAAACAGAAATGGGAGGATAAAATAGGAGTGGAAAAGTGATGAAGGAGGGAATGAGGGGAGAGATGGCCAAAACAAGGGGCCATTTGAGGGGTCATATGGAAATTTAATACAGTAGAAGCTTCCTGTAATAAACGTACATATCTGAAATCAATCAAAATAACAGGGAAGACAGAGCCCCAACTGGACATTTATCATCACCAAATAAAGTTTTCAGTACTGGGAATGGTCTATGTCTAGTCAAATTGTTGGCCAAAAGGGTCCCATGGTAACCCCCAAAAACCCAAGCTATTGTCAAGAATTTTAGTGACTCTTCACAAACTGACAAGGTCCATGGAGAAATCAAGTTGGTGCCTGCCTAGAGCCTTCACCTCTGTGGGTAATCTTCATGGCACTGGAGGGCACTCTGCACACTACCAGAGGAGAAAAGCAAAAAACAACCCAGCTACAAACCTTTCGATCTCTATGGTGACCTGCCTACAAGATACACTGGTGCAATAGTGGCACAAAGCTTGTGGGTGCAACCAACAGATATCTGATTTGATTTAAGGCATGATCCATAAGATGGAACCCACACCCAGCGCTGCTTGGGTGACCAAAAACCTAATGTAAGATAGCCCAGGGACCTAGAGAAAAATCAAATACTACTGCTATACTGAAGGAATGTAGCAATAAAATGACTCCTAATGACATTCTACTGTACTCGTAGATCTGTGCTTTGCTCAGCCATCATCAGAGAGCTTCCTCCTACAGCAGATGGGAACAAATACAGAGACCCACAGCCAGACAATATGCAGAGAATGAGAGACCTTGGAACACTCAGGCCTAACTGGGATGTCTCCATCACATCCCTCCCCTCGGGGCTCAGGGAACTCTCAGAAAAAGGAGACAGAAAGAATGTAAGAGCCAGAGTGGATGGAGAACACCAAAGAACAAAGACTTTCTAGACACACTAGGATTGGCATATATATAAACACAAATACTGTGGCAGCATGCACAGAGTTTGTGCAGTTCTATACCTTATGAGGTCCTAAGGCTAAATAGAAAAGTGGACACACACACACACACACACACACACACTCATCCCCAGTACAGAAGCTATCACAACAATTGATAGTCACATGCAAATGAAAACTAAGTTTTATCTGGGAATCTCACTAGGGAGATAAACCAGTCTTAAGGGTAGGCCCATGTTCAGGAATAGATGACTAACAGAAAACAAACTCAATAGCATCTTTGTTGGTTCTTTGTCTCATGACATTAAATCAGACTGAGGTGTTTTTTTCTACATTACAGGTCCTTTGTGTATATATTATGGCTTCTGACTTGGGGTTTTTGTGGTATTCCTGAGTGTGTGAATGTGTGTATCTCTGTATCTATAAGCATTTCTTATGCTTTTTCTGTGGCTCCTTTTCCTGTTTTGTCATATTCCAATTTGTTTGCTTTTTAATTTATCTTATTTTATTTTATTATTATTTCTTAGATGCCCATTTGTTTTCTAAAGAATGAAGAAAGGATATTGATCCAAATGAAAGGGGAGATGGGGAGGAACTGGGAGGGGTAGGGGGAGAGAAAACCATAATCGGAATATAGTATACAAAAAATATATTTTAAATAAAAGATTAAGAAAAAAGTCTCAAAGAACTAATATTATTTTAATACAGAGGGGAAAGAAATCTACTTCATGAATTAGAAAATGCTATGGAAAGAAATTAAGCAGGAAGAGACCTCACTGACCTATTCAAGCAAGAGAAAGTCTCTTTAGCTTCACTTGGGGATCAGATTGAACTAAAAAGGCATGTTTTTGTGTATGTGGTTCATCTTTTGGTATGTCATACATAGGGAAATTTTAGATTATCAGTACAATAACTTTGTATTGCTGTTAACCCAATTCATTATGTGAAGAACAGTATTTAAAAGGTATGCCTAAACTAGACTGTTCCTTTTGTTTCTAATAATCTATTCTTGATCTAGAATTCTCTTCTGTATGCTGTGAATACCATTGGTTAATAAAGAAACTGTCTTAGGCTTGTGATAGGGTAGAGTAGACCTAGGTGGGGAAAACTAAACTGAATGCTGGAAGAAAGAAAGTGGAGTGAGGGAAAAGCCATGGAGCTGCCAACGGAGACAGACACGCTGGAACCTTGCCAGTAGGCCACAAAGCTCATGGTAAAATATAAAATAGTGGAAATGAGTTAGATTAAGATGTAAAAGATAGCCAATAAGAAGTTAGTGTTAATAGGCCAAGCAGTGATTTAATTAATACAGCTTCTATGTGGTTATTTTGGGAATCTGGGTGACCAGGAAACAAACAAGTGGCCTACTACTACACAGTCTCATTACTAGCCTTGTCAAGTGACTGTCCTTTAGAAACCTAGAAATTTCAACAATCCTTTCAATGCTGACAAAACTCAAGATCTCCAAATATAAGAAACCATCTCAACTATGCCTTAGAACTTGAATGTGATTATTTAGAAAACTCTGCATTAAAAAATTGATGTTTTTAGACTATGTGTTCATGTAATAATCTATTACATATTTACCTTAATCATTTTATCAACTATTATGAATGTTTGGATTTAGAAATGTTTATTCTACAGTTTTCTTGCATGCTTGAAACATTTTAGTAGGCAAGCAAGAAAAAGGAAGTGCCTGTGCTCTATAAAGTGATAATATGACCAATTAAAATATAATCCATTAAATTATTAAACTCCTCAAAATAAATGACAGAAATGTTTACAATGAAGTGGTAAGTAGAGGGCTAGAGAGTTGGATTAAAGGTTAAGAGCACTTGTAGCTCTTCCAGAGGACCTTAGTTTAGTTCCTAGTTTCAAGGTCAAGTGGTACACAACTACCTGTAACTTCTACAGGTATATGTGGCATATATTCACACGGACAATCACACATACACATAAATATCATTAAATCTTAAAACTAGAAAAATGGGAAGCAGAAAAACAAGCAAGCTTCATTATATATAATTATTAATTCAAACTTTGAAAGATACAGTGAAAATATATCAAAATACTAATGACAGCTATTGTTTTATTTAATTTTATTTTTTGAATTAATCAAACTATTTAAAATAAAAGTTTGTAAAAGACATAGCTAGAATTTTAATTTAGTGCAACATTAAACACAGTAAAATACTTAAGCTATTGTTTGTAAGCTCATATTCTTATTCTAAAAATAAGACTCAGATAAGCTTACATTTTTACCTTATGAAAACTTCCATAAAATAATGTCTTCACTTCATCTGTGTCAAATGTAACAGTTTGTACTTCGCCTCTTGTATCCTTGTTAAAGAAAGATAGTGTCTTGCTAGAAGCTGCAATCAAGATAAAATCATTGTCAAAGTGTATACATGGTGTGCTTCTTATTCAAAGTACACAGATAATTCTTGTTGGAGAAATTGAAAAGAAGTTTATTATCTGCCAGGAAAAATGTGTTCACTGGTGCAATAGTGGCACAACTCCATTGGAGTAATCAACAACTCTCTGATTGGATCTGTGCCGCATTCCACAGGAGGTATTTCAGGCCTGGCACTGTATACCTGCAAAGGCTCCCACAGCTGAGGAGGCCATCAGCCAGAATCAGAGCGAAGGAGGAGAGACTACTTCTATTCTTTGATAAATGAGCTTGCTATCAGACTACCTTCTGAACACAAATGTTCATAACCATAGATTAGCTCTGCTCCTATTCGTTGGTAAATGAGCTTGCTATCAGACTGCCTTCTGAACACACATGTTCATAATAATAGGTTAGCACTACTTTCAGTCTTCATCAGAGAAGCTTCCTATCACTGCAGGCAGTGGCTACTGCTGAAACTCATAACTAGTCAAACTGTCAATAATAAGTGATAGTGGAGTCCTCAGCCCTAAACAAAACATCTCTATCACTCCTTCTAAGACTCTGAGAACACTGAAGAAAAGGGGGAAAAAAACAAAAGTTTTAAAAAAAAAAGAGTATAGAGAAATATACTACAAAAACAAATAAATGTCTTCTAAACATGGCGTAACAATTGCACTCATGAGCTCACAGCAGTTGTGGTTGCCTGCACAAGATTGAGTCCATTAACATTCATCATGGATGCAGGAGAGCTCATGAGGCCCTACCTCTCCCTAAACAACCATTGCCAACTAATGGTTGCCTAGGGAAATGCTTGCTTGCTTCTTCAGTGGTGTAGCCACTGAAAATCTGTCCACACTCCAAAAAATAACTACCCACTCACACTCATGTATGCAATCCAAATTAAATTTAGTGATTCACAAATAAACAATAAATAAATAAGGGTCAGAGGGAGGCGGCTCTAGGGAAGAAGAAGGGTTTCAGCAGAGAAGGGAAGAGAGATGAGAGAGGATAAGGGAGGTGAAAAGAAATAAGATTCACTATATACAATAAAATTGTCAAAGAACAAATAATTTTCTAAAATAAATGAGAAAAAAGAAAGAATTATTTCAATTGTGAGAAGATGCAGTTTGTTTGCTGACATGTTACTTGAAGACATTTAAATTTAAAATATATACCAAGTAAATAAATATATATGTACATATATAGATACAATATATATACACATATGTATTCAGAAGGTTTCTGGAGAAAGAAAGGATAAAACATGAACAAAACAATACATAGTTTAGTTGATTCTGTGAGTTTCCTCATGATATACTTGACCCCTCTGACTCCTACAATCCTTTCTCCTCTCTTCTGCAGTATTTCTAGAGCTCCGCCTAATGTTTAGCTGTGGATTTTTACCTCTGTTTCCATCAGTTGCTGGAGGAAACCCCTTTGATGACAACTGGGCTAGGCACCAATCTAGGCTCACAGAGACTGAACCCAACAACCAGGGAACCTGCATGGGACTGACCTAGACCCTCTGCATACATGTTACAGTTGTATAAGTTGGTCCTGTTTTGGGACTACTAAGAGTAGGAGCAGGGGCCGTCTCTGGCTCTTTTACTGGCTTCTGGGACCCTGCTCCTCATACTGGGTCATCTTGCCCAGCCTTAACACAAGAGGAGGTGTTTAGTCTTCCTGCAACTTGCTATGCTATGTTTTGTTAATACTCATGGGAGACCTGCCCTTGCCTAAACAGAAACAGAGGAGGAGTGAATTGGGGGTGGAAAGAGAGGATTGGGAGGAGAAGAGAGAGGAGAAACTGTGGCTAGGACACAAAATAAATAAATTTTAGTAAAAGAAAAAGAAAAAAAAGAAACTAGACATAGGGTTCAACATAGGATAAAGTCCCTTACGATCTGCAATAACTCCGACTTGTGGTCTGTAGTCTCTGTCTGTGATTTGCCAAATTGCAAAGGGGTCACTGGGAGTTTCTGGGAGAAGTCTAAACAATAATATGATCGTGTATGAAGGAGGGAGTCCGTTTGGATGGAGTTCTCTGTTGGATGAAGCAAAATAAATAAATAAATGGGATTATTCATCAGTAAGAGACCATTTTAAACTTTTACACAAGAATCTCATTATAGGTAGTACTAAAACCTAATCATACTCATCAGGCCTTAGAGCAGAAGAAAAAAAACCTTGTGACACAAACAAAGGAGCAAACACTTAACAGATTGCTAATAATTTGATTAAGTCACAAAAGTGTGGAAAATTACTAAATAGCTTTTATCTTCCTATCCATTACTACTTTTTTTTCTAGACACATGGAAGTACTCACTTTAAGATAGCAAACATGACTGTAGATACAATAAAGAGAGGGAGTCTTACCCAAATATATTTAATTTCTAGTGGCAGGGATCTGGTAATGTAGATAAAATGGCTTAAAGTTGTAATTTCTCTCTTGTTCTCACTATGCTCTTACACTTCTAAATTCTTCCCTTAACATCAAATAAAGCACCTCAATAAACTTACATATTCCCCAAAACAGGACCAATTGTAAATATTTAGGCCTTGTACATATGCAAACAATTAGTAATGAAACAGGGATGTGATTCAACTAGACAGAAATGAGTTTTGGCTCTAAAGACATGAGACAAATATTTCCATCCCTTGTGTCCTTCTAACATTGAATAAACCATTGTTCTGGGGGAATGTTTGAAATGGAATTAATGCTTTTCTGTCTGATACTATGTAACACTTTCTCCCTGGAGGCAGAACAAAAGCCTAGAGAGCAGATCCTGGGAATGAAGGAGCTATTCCTCTGCAAGCTTCGGCAGAGGGTACAGGATGCCTCTGAAGGCTCGGTGTCCTAAGGCAATGTCATTAACATGTGCTGGGTATGATGCGCTCTTGATCCTTGAGCATAATCTCTGAAAAAGCTAACATGATGCCTTTTTTGTGTTTAAGAGCTATCTTTTCATGTTCCCAGTTAAAAATACTGATTCTGATTTTTTTTCCTTTATTACCCCCATCTCTTTCATTTAGCCCATTTTTCTCCTTCCTTAGTGAACCAACAAAAATCTGATTACATTTATTCTTCTTTCTTTCAAGTCAAAAGTTGTGCCTTCTGTAGAGACAATAGACTACCATCATTTAAATTCATATCTTGAGGTGACAGAAAAAGCTAAATATAGAGTAATACTGTCCACTGGAAAACTTAGCATATTGAACCATTGTAACTAAGTATAAAAAACTTCGGAATTTATAATGGGTCGAACTATGCTATGTGCTCCTCCTTAAAAAAAATTAGTTTTTGTTTTAGAATTAGCTTTCCATTGGCTTCTCTGGAAGTTTTGTTTCTTCTTGTCCTTTCCTTCCCTGGACTTGCCAAACACATATTTTTTCAAAATAAAACACTTTTCATTTTAATGATTAAGAAATGTTAATGTCTGTTATCATACCCAGGTGCAAACTTTCATGAAATAGAATACATCTAGGGCTACCCAACAGATTGCTAGAGTGTCTGCCAGTAACAACTACCCTCAGCCTGCCTGATTGTAGGCAAGCCCTTCATTTTCTAAGGTCTGAAACATGAGCTAGAACGTTTGCTCTCATTTCTCACTTATTCAACCCAGCACTTCTGCACCACAGGGGTGAAATGTTCAAAATAATAAACTGCCTTCCTGTTTTAACAGCCTCCCTTAGAAGAAGGGAGTAAACTGAAACCCTAGCCTTCAGTTCAAGAGTGTGTTATCCATCGTGTTGTTACCAGGATAAGAGGCTTGGGTCTGAGAATAATGAGGTTTGGGAGACAGTTTTATGTGTACAAGCTGCTATATAACCCTAGGAATATAATTAAACTATGTTTAGGAAAGCAAAACAGCTAAACCATAAGGAGTTTTCTGGCAATCCTTAAGTTCCAAGATTCTAGGAAATCAGCAGCAATTCCAAGAGCCTCCTGACCACTCGAGGAAAAGAGGAGTCCCATTTTCAAACTTACGCTGTTGGCTGGTTGATAAAGGCATTCTTCTGAAGCCTGTAGGCTGAATAGCTGGGGAAAGACCCTGATTCCAAAGACACCCCTTGGACAGAAGCAAAATTCTTTTCTGTCAGGTTGTAAGCTTCAAGCATCTTAAAGCCTTGACATCAAAGAAGAAGATATTAAATGAGTACATTATACTTATGTTAGTGTAAATATCTTGAAATCTTGAAATAAATTAGCTGGAGGATATACAAAGGCTTACCTGGTGAGGTGTAGCCATCCAGATAGATGAGAGGACAACCTGGAACATGCAATGTTCTTTAAGTATGAGTCACCAGCATAATTTAAATAGATGAGCAGAATGTAGCAATTCACATGTACAAAGCAGAGTTTTTCATTTTTAATACACGATTTATTGCTAGGCATAATACACTCATAAGTACAGCCCTGCCTAGGAGTAGTGCGCTGAACTTTTCTCATAACTGTCTCCATCATCTAATACCACAAGAACTGCTGCTAATGGTTGAGGGGAAGAAAAATGGATTTAATCTACCTTTAGTATCTGTAGTTGAAAACTGAACTTGAAATTTTTACATTACAAAAAACAAAAACCCTAAGCCTGAACTGACTGAACAGAGAACACAGCTCCACGGTAGAGCACTAGCCTAGCATGTGCTAGATCCTAGGTCTAATCTCTAGCACTACAGAGAAGAAAAACAGACAAACAAAAGGAAAAGGCTAGCTTTCTCATTGCTCTCTTAGAGCACAATCTAGCAAGAGACCAGCTGATTACAAACAGGAAACCACCTTACTGAAATTCTCCTAAACATACAATTCAAAACTGGAGTGCCTTACCAAATGCCATAGGCATTAGGCTGGTAGGAAAAGAATATATTAAAAATGATTTGTTTCCATGTGGAGGTTATTATATCTTCAAGGCTAAAAATGGACCTCTGGCAAGCACGCATTTAGACTGATCTCAAAAGAGCAATGATTCACTAGTTTCAAGTGATTTCCCAGAATCTATTTATGCCCTGGGCTTGATCCCACACAGTATGGATAACTGCCTATAAGCAGTCATTTCCCAGATGAGGTCATGACTCTGTGCTGACCGTGACTTACTTGAAGTGGCAGTTTCGCAAACAAATGTGATGAGATTGTCCTCGATCTTCTCAAAAGATTCGAAGTCATCCACAATGAACACATGCCTTTCACTGGGCTTGCTGGCAATGTTGGCGAGTTCATTGTAGTCCACATCAGCCACACCAACAACAAACACACTGAATCCTGAAAAGTCCATTGACAAGGGAATCACATATCCTCTTTCCATCATTTATTGTTTGAGCAATCAAAACCGAGAGCATCAGAAATCATGTTGTATTCTCTCAGCATGGACAGCAAGTACTTTTCAAGTACAAACTCATCCTCAGAGAAGAATGTGTACTCTTATATGAAGATACAACTCTTCGCTGCCACCCTATTTTCTGGCTTATAAAAATCATTCAAATGACACCCTAACAACCAAAATGTGAAACTTTTAGTGATAGAAGGGCTGTGCAGTGCATCTCATCTTCCACAGACCCACAATGCAAACACAAGAGTCCAACAGCTCTGCTGGGTTCCATTAACAACTTAAGCACAGAACAGGCTGTTTCAAATGTGAATTCTTGAACCTGATTTTTTTTCATCAAGCTTGTGCCCAATGGCAGCACTCTGACCACCTTTAAAATAAAAACTACAGCACTTACTGGAAACAAACATTCTACTATTTAAGCAAATATAAGTAAAGTTTTCATTCTAAATGCTTAATTTGACATCGTAAGAATCAGGCTATCTAAGGATTGAGATATTTAGCGACTAAAGCATTCATATTCCCAACTTTTCTTTATGGCTGAACGGAATTCCTGTGTATGTATATCACATTTTTGCCATCAGTTCGTCTGTTCTACTAAGGGAGGTAGATAAGGCTCGGAATGAGAAAAGCTCCTTGGGCTCTTAAAAGCAGATCCTAGCTTCTAATTTGCATATATGTGTCCTCATGTGTCCTGAGTGTGGATAGAGGCCAATAACTAGAAAAGAGCCCATGACAAGAGAAAAATGAGCCTTAGGGGAAGAGGAGAGAACAAACACCATAAGAAAATAGTTGGAGCAATACTTGGGTTGGAAGGGTACAAGCGGGGGGGGGGGTTCAAAGAGATGGCAGAGAGGAGCAGGTTGGAGAGCAGCAGCCAAAGTCAAGTATGTATGGAAATTCCATAAGGTAAACTATTATTTCATAAGATAATTTAAAACTAAAGCTAAAAGAAAATGGAATGGCTTCACACTAAATATGAATTACAGTCTCAGTCAAACAATTGCGTGAGCTGATGACAACTTTTGTGTAACCAAGTCAAGTTCTCTACTTGACTTGAGTACAGCAGATCACACCTAGCGTAGAATACTTCCCAAAATATGCTCACTTGAAGCCCTGCTTGAAGCAATGGCACAAGAGGCAACCTTAATACGAATCCTAGAAAAGCCTGCTTTCCTCTCTAATAAGTCTAAACAACGAATCAACAGATCCATGTTACCAAGGAACTCTTAGGATGTCTGGTTGGCAAAATCAGCCCCAGCACCATCGCCCTGAGACCTCATACTTCTTTGCAGTCTGCCTTTCAGCAATCTGCATTTGGTCTGCACCACAAGGATGATCTACAGCGGAAGGAATCCTATAGCATTCCTTGCACAGGAAGCAGTACCAAGATTCATCTCTGATAAAGCAAGAAGCCTTCCCTAAGATTATTCCATTATCATGGTTTTCTACAGTCTTCCACCATCCATGGGGAGATTCAGTTGACAACCCTGAACCACACCTCATGATGTGAATCACATCACATGTCATTTTTAAGAAATTAGCAACTAATTCCCTAATTAAATACAAATAAACATCTTAATTATGAAGTTTTTTAATACAAAAAAACAATAAAACAAAATAATAGAGTTAAACCAGCAGTTTGGATCTTTTATAATCCCTCTTGCATACTTACATAGAGTCCATGTTTGTGCTTACCTGACTGCTGGATGACAAACGCTGCCTTCTTCACCTCATCCTGTGACCGGCCATCCGTAACCACAACTAGCACCTTTGGGACATTCTTCCTCATGCCGCTCTCCCAGGTCAAGACTTTCTCCTTGATAAACGTGAGGGCCTTGCCTGCAGAGTGGGGTGTGAGGGCTTTAGTGTCACCTCGGAGAGAACTTCCATTGACCATGCCCAGGTGACAGGGAAATGACTATTAGAATGAGATGGGAGCTGGCTTCCATCATCCTGCCTGCCCTGGGAAGAGAAGGCCTGCACCAGTGATGCTGCACTGTACCTGTTCTTGTGTTTCCTCCTCTGTACCGAATGTTCTGGAGGGCTCCAAGGGCTAGAGCCTTATCGTTGTATGTGTTCAGCTTGAACTCAGACTTGACTTCATCACTGTACTGCACAAAGGAAACCTGAAAGGAAATACGTTTAGAGACAAGTGTCAGTTATACAGTTTGCCCTCGGTTTTCTGGTAGTTTCTCCAGTGGCAAAGTGGGGACTTAGGGGCCTGGACTTAACAAGGTATTTTAAACGCTTAATACCTAGTACTGAAACTGTGACTGCTGTGGTCTCATTACTGTCTCTAATTTCCAATCTCTAATGAGATTTCAATCATTTTACATTGATGCCAAAAATTCATATGTGCCTTTCTCCAAAATGTAAGAGCAGATGAGTCCAGCAGGGTGACAGTGATAGCCCAGTGTCAGAAACAAGAGCGCACCGTCATGGCTCATGGACTATTGGCTCTCAGTCACTTGCTTCTTCTCATGGACCGCACTCATTCAACACAGTAAATAAAAAGGTCATAGCATGATCATAATCACTAGTCATAACAAACTTAGCAGCAGTATGATTTACTGTCATTTATGTGATTTAGAGGTTTGTAGTCAATTCACAGGCTCAAATCTTAGTTTGGGTAGCAATAGCTGTATAATACTGGGCAGTCCCTACTTTTCTGGACTTTGGTTTCCTTATCAACAAGGTCAGGATAATTATATTTATCTTGTAGGATTGTCTTAAGGATTGATAACCACGTATTCAAGTGAAGCTAAAAGTGAAATTAATAGGTATTGTTTTTAGAAATCCAAGAAATAGCAAATAATAGCTTGGATAACATTCTCAAAGGAGTTTGGAAGATCACCTCAAAGAGTTTAGAGTCAGAGTGTGGATGTTCATTTATTCATGGGTGTGCTGAGAACAATGGAGGAGGGTCTTAGTTTTGGGACAGGTTACAATAAAATGACTAATCACTCTTTGAGGCTTCTTGCATAAACATAAATTTCTCTAGCTCCTGCTCTAGTACAAAGAAATTACATTGGAAAAGATTCCATAGTAATTTAATTGGCAATTACCATCTTAGAAAAACAAACCATCCTTGGGTCACTAATGGACATTCTTCTGGCTGGGCTGATGTATGCGATGTAATAGCAGGGTTAGACACACACCCTTTTCCAGCACTATTCTCATTTAAGGGCACGATACGACAATGCATTTAATGTGCACAACTTTGGATGACCCTCCATGAAATGAGCTTTGTGGGAAGTTACAAGCAGGATGTTAGAGTCAGAATCTCCTAAATTCTCCAAGAGGAATATCATCTAAACAGAGAGGAAAGCTAAACGAATATTTACTTTTCTATCCGTTTATCCCCAGCACCAAATTCTTTCCCAAAGACATGTGCAGTGGACGTAGCAAACCATAAAGGTAAAAAAACAGAACTGATACTGAAATGTCTTTCTACTTTAATAATGAGCTGAAAGAAAATTGTAGACACTACTAATAATAAAATAGTAGAACATTACCGCTAAGCAGGCTCTGTTAATGCGACACTCACCTGAATCCCACCAGGGTTGACTTCATCAAAGGCCCCCACGGTATTAAAGATAAATTTTACAACTTTGTTAAAATTGTCGTCTCCAATACTCCAAGAGGCATCCGTCAAGAACACAATATCTGCCTTTGCCCCTTTGCATACTGAAAAAAATAAAAAGGAAAAAATCCAAATCTTCTTAATTTTCTCATCACTCGGCACTGCATAACTGAAAAGCATAAAAAATCTCACTACTCAAAGTGTGGCTACATGGAGAACTGCTTGCTTTCAAGCCAATAAGAAATGCAGCCTCCTGGACACAGCTAAGCTCCTGAACCAGAAATAGTAAGATGTCCAGATGGTGCAAACATATGATAAAGTTAAAAAGCCCTGATCTAAGTGACCTTCAGTTTTGGCTCTGCGAATACACTAATTAGATTCATTATATAATGTATCCCCTTGCCCCATACAACTCTTCAAGCTGCTTCAAACAATAAATGAAGGGACTCAAATTAAAAGCAATAATAACCAAAATTAAAGGAAGGCTACCAGTGGGTCTGGAGATTTTTCAATATAATTATCAGATAAAATGTTGCCTTCATTTTCAAATTAGAACATCAGAACCATAAGTGGGGAAAGAAGAAAGAAAAAGATAAAAATCTTTAATTTGACTCATTTTGAACTTGCAGCTTAAAAAAAAACAATTTCTAGGGCAATGTTAAGAAAACTTTAGCTCATTCAAACTTAAGGTATAAAAGTGTAACTTGAAGAGCAAGTTAGAAGTTGGGGCTGAGGGTGGCAGTAATGTGTGAATGGGGCTCCACCACGATTACAAACGCACCAATCTGGTCAGGAGAGCAGTAGATGGGGAGGAGAGAGCAGGAGTATATGGCAACTGTGCTTTCTGCTCAATTTGCTGTGAATCCACGACTTCCCTAGGAAATAAAGCTATCTTTTTAAACACTTAACAAGTTTTAAGTCATGATTTTTCAACAGTCTAATTTGAAGAGGGTACTTATTTTACTCTTTAAATAATACACCTTCATTTTTTTGTTTCATTTGTTTTTTGTTTTGGGGTTTTTTGGTTTGTTTTTTTTTTTTTTTTTGGTTTTTTTAACACAGGGTTTCTCTGTGTAGCCCTGGGTGTCCTGGAACTCACTCTGTAGATCAGGCTGGTCTCGAACTCACAGAGATATGCCTGCCTCTGTCTCATAAGTGCTGGGATTAGAGGCGTGTGCCACCAAACCCAACTTTAAGTGTTTAAGTTATATAACAGTTTTTAATAAGAGTCAAACCACCTAGATCCTTAAAATATGAAAGAAAAACACTTTGAGAAAATTAAATGTTTTCTAAAAATCAAAAAGTGGGAAAAATAATAAACCAGCAATTATTTAGCTTAAACTGAACTTGATGCAACAACACTAAGAAAAGAAAATGTCCCCAAATAACTGAAACAGCAGGATTAATAGCTCAGTGTGTTTTCACCAGTTCACCGCGGCTGACAATTGAGTCTCAGATTTTGATGAATGGAAATATTTTTAGCTTTGTGTAATCTGGGGCTTTTCTCAGTTCAGAAGCCAGGAAATCTAAAGTCAAAAGCCTAAGTGATTAGGTTTCAGATACAGCCAAAAAGGTTCACAGCGCCTGCCCAGTGTGACTGTGGCCGATGGAAAGTCCTGTTAGATCTGCTGCAAAACTGAGGAAACAGAGTCCCAGCTAAAGGACTGGGTTAGTTTATGACTGACTTGATTCACCCCAAAATGTGCCTAGAAAAGGAGAAACAAATTACTGGCAATTGTTTTTTCCTCTGTAAAAACTCTTCAGCAAAAATGGTATCAGAATGTTCTGAATCAGTTGTAGATTGTGTGTATGAGGCATGATTCTAGCATCCCTGCAGGCTGATTTATTTTTATTTTAGCTTTACTTACCATCACGGGCAGGTGGAATAGTGGGAGGAGGAGAAGGTGTGGGCGGTTCCGTAGGAGCCTCTGTTGGTTTTACAGCTAGGATTCCAAAGAATAGTTAGAAAAACATAACGCGTGCACATTCCCTACACCACAAGAAAAAGGAGTTCTTTAGGCCCTAGACCCACAAAGCACAGGTTCAGGCCACCGGCAATGACTAAGGGGAGATAGATGACTTTCTGTCTGGTCTGTATCCTCAGTCAGCTATCCTATCAATGACGCTGAGAAAAGGAGAGGCTCAGGAGGAGAACACGGGAGAGAAGCCACATGAGTAAAAGCCAGCAAACGTGTTCACCTTCTCTCTGTCATCAAAGCCATCTCTCCCTTCCTCAGCCCTTTCCTTAAAATACCACCAGTGAAGACCGTTGCTACACGAAAGGTCCTGAATTAGCCACATATTCTGCTTCTGGGAACGATCTTCCTAGTATTGCTGCCCCAGGGAGGAAGGGCTTGCTCAGGTACCAGTGAGTGTGTCCCTCTCATTCTACTCTCCCGGTCACTCAAAGCTTACTGGTCTGTTCTTTGATGGGGACTCCCGGCCCCTCCAGGTTTGGTGTCTGCACAAAAACAGTGACGCCATACTCAGCCTCTGGGGAGAGGCCAGTGAAGCAGTGACTGGTTTCCGATCCTCGCACTGTAATTTCTTGTCCTCTGGTTCCTAATTGTGACAGCAAGGGGGAACACAAGCGTTAATCATCCATTATCTGTCAGGCCACGTCATCATGGCGTATAAACAAAATCTGCATGGCTGCAGGTTAAGGTGTTTCCACTCCAGGCTCAGCTTGTTTTCTCTCACACGTACCATCTGCAGGACTCAGTTTTAGCCTGTAGGAAGTAGCTGCCCGATGAGGTGACCATTTGACACAGAACGTATCCCATCCAACCTGGTAAGTTTTCAGATCTGTCACGTTTAAGTACACTACAGAAGAAAAAAACAGATTCACTTTGTATACTAAAGATTAAAGCATACTTTGCACCATAATGCAATGTTCAAATATCCACAATAGAAGAAAATTAAAATAAATGCTTGAAATCTCACCATGTCTTCTTATGAGAGACTTACATCAAACATGTATAAAAATGTGGCAGAAACAAAATTATCCTGCTTCTCCACCGGTGATTTCCTTATCTTTTTACCTTGAGACAAGGCTTTGTCATATATATATATATATATATATATATATATATATATATATATATATATATACATACATACATATGTATTTAAACACTCCTGACTCAAACTCAAAGATCCGCCTGCCTCTGCCTCCCAAGTGCTGGGATTAAAGGTGTGCACCATACACCTGGCTTCCATCAGTGATTTTCAAGGAAAGAAATTATATAATCCCTAAAAATTTTGAGTGTGATTTATGGGAAAATAATAAGAAACTTTCTTGAAACACTAGCTGTTTAATTCTATAATATTTATTTAAAAAAAACTTGGGGAAAATAAAATCTGAGGGACAAATCACTGATTCAGTATTTCATCAGATTATATCAATTTTTGCAAGTGAGACAGTAACATCCAATATCGAAAAAAGAAACAGCAACACAGATCACCATGGGTTAAATGATATTGCACAACCTTAATATTATAAAAATCAAAGTATAATATTCTGCATCAAATTAGTATCACTTCTTCCTCATATATATGCATATAATCTACTAAATTGCTTAGAGATTCATCTGGATATTTTAACTAGATACAAAATGGTTTACCAATGTGATACTGCAGAAAACTTGTACATTAGAGAAAACTAAATGGAAACAAGATGGTCTGGAAAGTTTTGCTACACCATTTCTTATAATCCCAAAGTGATGCCCAACTCACATGTGGTGCCTTGATCTGTAAGGGGAACGCTGAGTCCAGAGTCATACTGAGCATAAACACTGACGTCATAGGTAGTGCTGGGATTGAGGTTGTGTAATGTGTATGACGTCACTTCTCCAACAAAGGCTTCCATGGGCTCACTGGACCCTTTAATAGCAAGGACACAAAATTATATAATCACTTGCCTCAGTTTTTGTTCAAAATTAAAGATATTAACTTAAAAATCAAATGGTAGGATGAACACATGAATTTCAGTCGTCCTTCGAGCACATTTGACTATACATGTGCCTCACTGTACAGTGACTAAGGATCTGCAAGCCCAGTCTGAAGTCTGCAGTCTTATCCTCAAGGCATAGCACAGTATAGAGAATGAAGTCAGCATGTATCAACGACCCTTTAGGGAACCCATTCTCTCCTTTCTTCTGAAAGCCTTGCTTTGCCAGAAAAGTGCTTTCCACAAACTACAGACTAAATTAGCATTTGTATTTGCTTCAGTGGTGATCTGAGAACATTTATCTCAGACCACATTCTACATTTACTCACTACTGGAGGGCCTCAATTATCAAAGCCCCTTCCTCCACACTTGAGGTTCTCTGCACGTCTCTGGCACATGTTCACATTTGCTTTCTCACCTTTGTCTGCATTGTTCACCATCTTCCAGGGCACATGAAAGATGCCCTAGGAAATTTACACAAGCAGACAGAATGTACATAGATACCAAATTGTTTATTCAAGGTGATGTTGATTTAGCTGAAAATCCCACTGGGGACTTGAAAGCAAGCCTGAACAAACTAAAATGCATAAAATCTATGCCTCAAATGGAATAAATTTTTAGTGTAATGGGGAAAATATAGACATTTATATGGGTTCAATCATTATTTCATGATCATAGCAACATGGTAGTGCCTGAATATAAGTATCTTTAATCTGTTCAATTTCATGTACCAGATAAAATTTTTCCCTTTTATACATAATATTTTTATTAATTCTTTGAGAATTTCACCCAATGGATTTTGGTCATACGCATTTCCACTCTTTCCCCAACTCCTCCCAGATCTACCTCTACCACCCCACTCTCTCCGGTTATGTATTCTTTTGGTTTAGTAGCCCACTGAGTCCAATTTTGTATATTACTGACAATATGTGCTGCAGTATGGGGCCATCCATTGGAGACTGGTCACAGAGCAAGATTTTCAATTGTAAAAGTTGCCTCATGCACACCCAGAGTAATGGCGATGACTTAGACTGTTTCCAGAAATAGTACCTCCAGTGCAAAAGGTCTTGTTTTACAGAAGAACCCAACAGTGGGGAATGCAGTCAGATACTATCATAGGCAAATAACTTTCCAACATATTCCTGTGAAGATAAATGTGCCTCCTTACCAACTGGCTTGTACACAATTTTATATCCAAGAACCGGTGAGGGTGAAGGGTCCCAGGACACTCTGAACCTGGTGTACCATTCATCGGAGATGTGTATGTTCTGTGGAGGGAGCAATCCCACTGCAATAAAACATTGGCAAATATCACTGTTAGGATGCTTCCGTGAGAATAGTTTAATTTCTAACAGCCTATCATTTCTTTATCCAGAAAACAATTACAAAGACATTGTCAGTTTCCAAAGAAAATTTAGTGGTTTTGCAAATTCAAACAGCAGTTCAAATGGACTCTAAAATGGATAATTTTCAGAAGACCTCAGTAGCAAAGTCCAGAGGTGGTGTGGCTCAAAATTGAGGGCAATTGGAGAAATCTCAGAATCTTCTTTGCAATGTGTGTAGTGCACAGTAATAGAACCAGAAGGTACACTAGAGACTAAACGGCAGGTGCCTCCTCACATAAATGAGACATGATTTTCACAAAAGACCAGCAAGAATGAGTAAAGTAACATTCTTTCCCTACCCCTCCCTGTCTTCCACATAGCCTAGAGTCTCAGTCTCAGAGGTTTTGCCCTAAACCTACAATCTTTCCCAAAATGTGTAACTTGGAAATCAGTGCTGTTTACGTGGTACTCTACACATCCATTGAATTATTACCCATAGCATTAAAGAAATTACAACATGAAAACTGTATTTCCATGGAGAAAACTAGACATGACTTTGGCCCTTTCTAGAGAAGTCAAAGTTTATTTAACATTTGGTAAGCACAAAATTCTGAAATACTCCATTTTCCCAGCAAGTTAACAAAATAGATTTTAAATATGAGAAAGTGGGAAAGTGGGTTGCTCAGCTAAAAACATCTAATCAGTAGAGCATCAGTACATAGCGCAGATTTCCAGGCTGTAGGCAGAGAGTTGAATCAACTCCAGGAGGCTTCTCTGTTAGAAGTTTCCCAGCCCTGCTTTGCACAAGTTCTCTGATGTTGTCAAGAACATTTAAACCCAAACAGACTTTGAACAAGTGAGTGGATGAAGAAATATAAACCATGTTAACTGAGGAGATTTTTCTGAATGAAGCAAGAAAACACAATGTCAGTATTTATGGAACTGGAGTCCAGCCTGCCTTGTGGGAACCAGTGGTTCTCAGCCTTGGCTGCTGCGCATCAGAAGAACCACAGGCCACATCTCAAGCCAAGTGCATTGGCTCCTCTGGAAAAGGCTCCCAGGTAAGCACTTTTTGAAAAGATTTTCATGTTAATAAAAATAAAAACAATTTAGAGAATCTTTAAGCCACATGAAATTGCCACCAATACAGATCAAACAGTGGGCCAGAACACTGGTTAGTCTCTGTAGATTATCTGAAGCAGTAATTTTAAGATACATTTTTAGGCACCTGATTCATAATCATCCTGCTTCTTTATTTGTGTATCAAGACTCAACCATAGCAGAGGGTGTCCGGCTGATACTATGTTGAGTTACAACTACAGCTTCACCTGACATCATGCATTACTCAGGGTACACTATTAAAAAAATAAAATAAAATGATCTCAAGCAAAGGAAAATAAGCAGATCCTTGTCACCTTTTTTCTCCTTTTATTATGCATTTAAAAGGTTATAAATTGTGCCCTTGTGTCATCATTTAGATTGTGATATGGTTATTAATGTAATATATGAGATATGCTGGTAAAGACAGAAATTCACAATTTTAAATGGTATAGTGAGTGACATTAAAGGCAAGAGCATGTTAAAGAGCGAAAAAAATTATAAGACAACACTGACCAGTCCTTCCATTTCCGATTAGATGGCCACCATCTCCATCCTCATAAATGGCAATGACAGTAATTTTATACGGAGTGTCAGGTTGCAGGGGCTGCAGTATTACATTGTTTCTCCTGCCTGGGACTGTGGTCTGTAAGAAAGCTTAATTATATATTTATTTCCAAGAAGACACCTAGATCAAACAGCCAATGCTGTTTTTATATAGTCTCATAAATTGGATTCTTTATGCTTTCTTTTTGTTTCAAAATGTTCAGAGAAAGGCCAATTGCCTACCCTGCCTCTACACAGCTTGGGAGATTAGCCTAAGGCCTGACAGATCTAAGCTCAAATCCCAGACCAGCCACTAAGAGTCATGTGACTGAGCATCGCTGGAGGAGAGTAGGAACACTAACGACAACAGCACACACAACATCCCAGAGGGCATCACTGAGCCTGCTGTGTCTGACTTTGTCTGATTCATCTTTCATCATAGCACATCACATTTTCAGGAAGAGGACAAGTGTCAATTAATGCTATGGACCAGGTGTCCATTAATCAGCAAAATGGGCAGTTTTCCACCCTCAAGAATATTAGTTTAGTTGGTACTAATTAAGGGCAAGTTTGAAAAAGAAGAAGTAGAAAATGTATTAGACTCCCTTCTCAAAGATGAATGAACCAGTCATCTCTCAGCCTTGCTTCTAGTCTTGTACAAACACTGTGGCTAAGTCTCCCAGCCTGAAATCCCATATCTACAAACAGTGAAGTGCTAAAAGAACATTTAGAAACATTTTTCCCCAGCAAGGAAGAAAAAACACTAAACATGAGTAGTAAAATCATTGTTCTCATTTTGATTCTTAAAAACTCTAATTGACCTATTTCTTATTAATAAAACAGGACTTCACTTAAAGACTGTTGTGTCTAAATCAAGAGATAAAATATTTCTTCACACGAAGTAAGTGTATGGAAGAATAACAATTCTAAAGGGAAAGGGTTGGAGACCATGGATCTAACTACTTTACATTTGAGGGAATCTAGGAGTTTATCACAGAAACCAATCAAGTAAATGTCAGTGTGCGTGGTTTTCCAGCTATAATGAAACTCCAAGAAACCTGAGGGGATAAATATGGTGCCTCTGAGGCAGAGTGCCTGGCTAACACACTCAAGGTCCTGCTTGATTTCCCAGTACCACACGAAGGAAAAGGGAAGAGCTGGATGGAGCCTGTGTCTAGGGAAACAATACGGCAGTGCAAAGGGTGTGGAAAGACTAGGTAAAGCCACTGGTACAGAGATTGTTTCTCATGCCCAAAGGTCTGAGTTCAACTCTTAGTAGAGAATCAAGGTAAGAAGGGGTGGGGGAGAAAGTTAGCTTAGAAAAAACTAACAAGAGATGGTGTACATTCCAAAGGAAAAAAAAAAAAGCACAGGGAAAAACATGTGAGTTTAGAGAAAATGGAAACCGAAGGTGAGATACTGAGGGGAGACCATGCAGGGGAATTGGACTTCAAGGGTAAGGTTCAAATAATCCTATGATCTGAACATTAATTTGGATGTTACAGATTAATATGTAGCATGTTACAGTAGACCTTTCAATGTAAGTAGGCAGTTAGACATATAAAATAAGATGGTTTTTCAATTAGCCCTTCTAATAGAAGTGATCCCTAAGTCATTACATGACTAAGGGAGGCTGAACCAGGAACTTTTGTGTTGATATACTTACATATTCATCAATTGGATCACCAACGGTAGGAGAATAGATGATCCTGTATTGCTGAACTGGCCCATCAGCATGGTCCCAGGCTACAGAGAGGCTGTTGGTTGTCTCCCCAAAGACCCGTAGATTCCTTGGACCACTTCGTGGAACTAAATAAAATATGGTTGGGTTTGCTGCTTGCCTGACAGCATTTCCCAGGTCAGCATGCAGAAAGATCTTGCTAGAATGTCACCATTCATGATGCTTACTCCCCTGTGATGTGGTCCACATTCTTCTGTGGTTTAAGTGTGACATTACACAGCATAACATGCTACATTTCAGAACTATAGTTACGTGCTGAACTTCAACAAAACAGAGCTAGGTTTGTGCCTAAATATGCAGACTGGGAAAGAAGGGTGTCTTTTAGCCACTGTAACTACCTCCATTTAATGAAATAGAGAGAGGCTTAGACTTCACATTTCCAAAACACCTACTTGGCAAGAAAACCCAGTGCAATAAGAAAGAAAGGCGGTGAGGAAAGCCCTCTTTCATTTAGAGTCCAGATTTTTATTTTTTTAATGATGAAATTAAATTTATCTATCACAATAGATGGTTGTGCACACATAGCCTGAGCCCAAAATGTGAAAGTGGAAAATGCCAGGCAGAAGTAGATGCCAAGGCTACCCTCCCCTTCAGAGAGTCCTTAGCATCCCTCACTCAGCACCCACCAGCCACTCCTCACTCAATGACAAGAGATAAAGTGGAAAAGGGATTTTTGCCTCACGTGTTCGGCCCTGGCTGGGGCTGGGATTCCCCTCTCCATCTGAGTAGAGAGCCACAATGTCCACAGAATAGGGTGTGTCAGGAATCAGCCTCTCCAGATGCACCGTGCGGGTATTCCCTGGCACCACAATCTGAAGGGGAGAAAACGCGCCAAACTCTGTCTGACAGCCACCCAAATGCTTGCCAGGTCTTCAGTTAGTCAGCACAATAGTATTTATTGTAAAAGGCTGAGCCTGGGCACGTTAGAAGCCAAGTGTGCTCCTCAGCAAGATCTGCCTCTAGCACATTATTAGATACAAGTTATTCTCAGAAATGCTCTTATTTGCTCTTATCGCCCATTTGCATTTCTCATAAATACTTGTAAATGGAATATCTAGGACACACATTTTCTCAGAGTAGATCCTGAGTGTCACGTACACAAGAGAGAAGGGATCCCATGCCAGTGCCAGAGAGGTTTAGTGTTAAGACAGAAATTTCAGATAAGGGCAATGTTGTATGAGTATGTCATATCATATACCGGGACATTGAAACCAACGCTACTGCAGAATACACTCATTGCTTATCATTTTCTTATCTTTCTCATCATTTCTTGCTTTTGCAAAGACTTGTTAGTCCATAAATTTATTTCCCCCTCCATGTTGTGCTTCTATTATTATTCACATAAGTAATTTATGGTTTGTATATTATTGGCCTACTCACAAACAGCACTAGAATTGCATCAGGAAGATGACTGCAGGTCTATGACCATACCATTCCAAACCATGTCTGATTTCATCTGGTCTCAAAAATTAAACAGTCTGACTGGGCAGTGGTGGTGCACACCTTCAATCCCAGCACTCACGAGGCAGAAGGGGGTGGATCTCTGAGAGTTCTAGACCAGCCTGGTCTACAAGATCTAGTTCCAGGACAGGCTCCAAAGCTACAGAGAAACCCTGTCTTGAGAAAAAAATAAACAGTCTGGCCAGCACTTGAATGAAATACTGAAGAGACATTGTAATTTGTAAGAACCAATAAATGCATATTTAACATATATTCATAGCTAAGGCATGTGAACTTTCCTAATGTATTTATTATTGAAAGTTCTGGAAATGGGCTGCATCTCTTATTATTATCACTAACTAAGCTAATTCAAGTTTCCCTTCCAAGTTCTTTTCTAAGCAAACTTATAATTAACAAGTCTTAACTCATCAAACACAATCATTTAAATATTATATATTAGCATATTGGTGGGTTATCTTCTTAAAGGCTCCTAAATGTAACTCAAACATGCAGCTATAATAATCAGGATGTGTAATCTTCATGAAAGGCAGTGACACCGATAATTGGCTTATTGTTCCTAACCATCTGCTGTGGCTTCTGCCACAGCAAAATCTACAAGGTTCTTTGCTGAGCTCTAAGATGACGAAATTACTTACAGAATCTGAGGGTCTTGTGCCAGCAACAGGGGAGTAGACAATGCGGTACTGCTGCACTGGTCCTGGAGCAGGGTCCCAGCGGACATCAAGGCTGTTGGGCGTAGGGTTATACACTTGGATATTTCTTGCCAGTCCTCTCACCACTGAGGAAAGGAAAGCCAATGCCTATTTCTCATGTCTGTTTACACATGTCAAGCTTTTCATCACTTTTCCACAAGCTACACTCTCTAATAGGATAAAATCCTATCCGCTTTATACAGCTATCTACACACGAAAGCACATTAAAACTCTCCAAATACAAAGTTAGCCTTTGCCAACAGGGAGTCAATGCTGTTTTCAATAAAAATAAGTGAGTATGAGCAACAGGATTGGGCTGGCCATGAAAGGACGTGGGACTAGGAAAAGGAAACAGAAAAAGTAGATGAGTTTCCAGTAAAGTAATGGGGCCAGAGGAGAGATTGTATACAGCCTGCCTTCTAACCAATAGGAAGGTATGGAGCCCGTCAGATTCAGTCAGCTGCTTTCAGTCATTCATCCTTCCCTTCATTCCTGCCTTACTCAACACTAGCTATGGAATATCTTCTGTGATTTATTTAAAAAAAAGACAAAGAGACAAGTCAGTTCTCAATTAACTTCCACCAATAAAATTTAGAGAATTGAATCTGCATACCAACCCCAAACTCTCACTTAACCAACAGCATCATACCTCTAGATCCCTAGTCTTTCTCCAGAGGAAGCTGTCCATGCTTGTTCCCCTTTAACGGGCCGCAAGTGTGTTTGAAAAGTCAGGAAGATATTTATAAGTGTGCACAAAAGACTCAGCAGTATCCAGAGAGCACAACAAAAGCATTTAAGCTAATTTGTCTACATTATTCACGAATGAAACCACACATATTTTTAATGCCAAAAGCACCACGGCAACAGACTGGATAAATGCACAACCAAGTAATACAGCGAACAGGTTTCAACAACCGATGCTATGAAATCCAATGACAAAGCCAAGCTTCATTCAAATTGACAAGGTGCAAAGCACAGCCCCGTATGTTTTTGTCAGAGAGAGAGAATCACTGAGATCACACAAGAATATAACATTCATTTGTAGATTCTGAAATTGCAATTTCAAAGTAATGTTATTTAAAAGTTACTTTATCCAAGAGGTTAATAGCTGGTGTTTGAAATGTGAACTGTAGGTCATTTTGATATTTTTAATATCATTCTAACATTTTTATAATTTTCTTCCATGGTCATGAGTGAACAGCAAGATCTATAGTGAAAAGTTAACTCTCCTGCTTCTTACTCACACGTCCTTCCAGTGTCCGATGTGCGTCCTCCATCACCTTCTGTATAGACAGGAACCACTGTGACAGTGTATGGAGTATCTGGCTGCAGGTTCCTAAGAATGGCATAGTTGGTATTTCCAGGGATTGGTACCTAAAGATTTTAATAAAACACAGAGCATTGAATTTGAAAATGGTAAAGGAGCTAGTCCTAAAAATAAAATACCAGCTGAAAATGCCACCTCAAGGTGATTGCTAGAGGGTATGATGACTTCTCTTAATACAGTGTCTCTCTATATCTCCCACTCCAACCAGCACCCAACCCATGGTCTTCTTACTCCCCAGGCTCCAAAGCACCAACTATGTGTCCTCTATCAAGTCCTTTGCATTAATATAAATTCTTCACCTTTAAACAACTTAAATCTTTCCATGTCCTTTTAAAACCAATCACCTAAAGTTTAAACAGACTAACATTTTCCACTTAGGAGTGAATTCATGGACAACTTGCTCTACATAGCAAGGTTCACGACAGCCAGAGCTACACAGAAAGATACTATCTCAAAAAATAATAATTACCTGTTCTTCTGGGCCACCTGCTGTTGGGGCATAGAAGAGCTTGTACTGGCGAGGATTGCCCTCTGCATGGTCCCAGCGAACACTCAAAGTGCTGGTAGAAGGGTCATACACTCTCAAATTCCTCACAGTATTCAGAGGTTCTGAAATACACGGGAAGGACACTGTAGTGGTGCTCTAACTAACAAATATATCTGAAATACAGGTCAAACAATATCTTTAGCCCACCTAGAACATAACAGACACTCCACAGGTATTTCTTAAAATAATAATTAAAGATGTAAAAAATATACACTTCTGTGGTATATGTGTCTCATGTATCTGCCAGGCATTTTGGTTCCCTGATTTTTTTTTAATCCTGGTATATAATAACATGTTTTGTTTATACAAATTAAGACATAATCACAAACTGGGATATTAAAAACAACAACTACTATCTTAAAAGATTCATCTATGGCTCAGGGAACATCATAGAGGATGGAGCAGAGAGACTGTAAGAGTCGGAGGACCAGGAAGGCTGTAGTGAAATAGCCTCTCCTAAAAATGGCTGCATAAACAAGATCAGATCAATAGCAGTATCAATGGGCGTGTTGACATGGAATGGGAAAAGTTTCATGGGGTCCCACCCCTAGACAAACAACTGCAAGCAACAGTTGACTTCTAGGAGAAGGAAAATTAGTGTCCCCTGGGGATGAGGCCCCTTATTGGTTGTTCAATGCAGGGTTGCCAAACTTGAAACCATATACAACAAAAATGGACTTAGCTGATTGTATTTACATATATTTGTGTATACACACACAAATATAATCAAAGAAAAGTAGGCTATTGACAGGCATGATGGTACAAGCCTTTAATCCCAGCACTTAGAAGGCAGAGGCAGATGGATCTCTGCAAGTTCAAAGCTAGCCTGAACTACACGGTGAGTTCCAGGACAACCAAATTTATGCAGACAGAACTGACTCAGAGAGGGGGAGGGAGGGAGGAGGGAGGGAAGGAGGGCAGGCAGTCTCGATAGTAGGGAGGGGGCTTGGGTGCAGTTTGAGATAAGGTAGCCGGAAAGGCCTAGAAGGAAGAAAGGGAGCAAGAAGTGATACAGTTCTATTTCAATTAAAAATGTTCTTAAATTTTTTAAAATTAAAGTTTTAAAATATCAGTAAGATACTCCATTTCCTCGGTGTTTGCAGAAGACATGATTTCATTCCATGGTGATGATTAAGAAGCTACAGGGAGTTTGGTCTCACTTACTCGTCTTGCCCCTTCCAGTCATCCGGCCGCCCTCGCCATCAGGATACTGGGAGGACACGGTGATGGTGTAGGGAGTGTCAGGCTTCAGTTTCTGCAGGACCACGCTGTTCTGCCGTCCTCCTACTGTGGTCTTGAGGAAAACACTTCTTGGTAAGCATCAGCCTTACGCTTTCCAACTCACTGGTTTATTAAATATAGCTCTTTCTCTGGGGGAACTATTCGAGACCCTTGCCAAGTTCTGGAACCATGTCCCACAGTGAAGGCTTAAAATATATATCATGGCATAATTTTAAATGTAGAGTATGTGTCTTGGGTCATGAAAAGAATTTCGAGCTTTAAGTTGGAGACCTCGAAAAGATATTTCAACTTGCTAGCAGCCAGCATTGCAAAATTTCGTCCAAAACACATTTCACAGAACTCTTCCAAAAACAAGGCATTAATCATAAATGAGTTACAAAGGGTCTTTAAGATACCAAAGAACTGCACAATTTTAGAGGCTCCTCACCCTTGGTATTTTTCCTGCTATTTTACAGATGTTTTTTATTTGCTTTAGAAACACATTAAAATGATTCGGCAAGGGATCTGAAGCTCTTGGTGTTTCCCCCGAACTCTGCCATTCTAACAGTGTTAGCTGTGTAAACGACGTGACCAGACCGCTAGCCAAGCCACACTCAGGCAGGGGTTCCCAGTGAGCTCCATGATACAAGCCATGAGGTATGAAGCGTCTCAATTTCCTCCAATTACGGAGTCTGAAGTTTTTAATTCATTGCTCAAGGCTCTCTTGCTATCTTGTTGAAAGAAAATTTGTACGATTTGTTAACAGTCTACTGAATTCAGATGTTTATGCCATAGTAATTAAAATCACATGAAAATGGCACGGAAATGGCATGCTGCCCACAGTGAGTGCTTGTGAAAATTGCTGGGTGTATTAGCACTAACAGATGTTTCCAACTTAGCACCCATTCACTCAAACAGTCTGAGTTCTGGGACGGGGGGGAGAACTCTGTGGATCACTGTAACCATCTTCAATATGAAGAAACTGAGCTACAGAGGCACATTGCAAACTCTCTGTAATCAGAGGCTGTAGGAGAAAGAGATCAGTATAGGCAGAAGCCATGTTTCTAAAACTCTGACATGTAGCGGGTTGGAAGAACATGTTTAGGAGAACTAATCTTATCAGGAAGGAAATGGGTGTCTACTTATACATCTCCCTCCAACTTTCCAAAATAAGCCCAGAATTGGTGATTTGTTATTTGATTATTTTGATTACTTCATAGACTGGTATTCAAATGGGACTGGAGCCTATGTGGTCCAGCTAAGTTCATTTGCCAGATAAGAGCCAAGACCTTTACTACATATGCTTATCCACTGCCAACTTGAACTCCACTAACTTTCTCAACTGGTGAAAGGTATGATCCATTTGCTTAAGCATAACACATTTACTGCTTAGAAATTCAAAACTTGTCTCTCTATGAGGTTATATAAGGAAACAATATAACTCTTGCCCCCCCCCAAAGTCAGCAAAGTTCTAGAGCGGACTACAAACAGACATTTGAAAATAAACCAGACAATAGAAGCCTATCTATATAAAAATTGTGAGGTGTCCTAATGAAAGGCAAAGCTGGTGAAATCCAGACAAGCAGCTAAATTAAACAAGAGGAACAGACAAAGACTATTAAATGAGGAAGGTCTGGGATAGTAAAGATGACAGCCGAGCTCTCAGTGTTATCACCTTTCGCATGGACCTCTGTTGTGGAATATTAGTTAAAGACGTGTTACAGTCTTTTATGCTGTGGAACATCTGTTTCATGATGCAAAGATGTGTTGCATTTGTTCCTTTGTCTGCCTAAAACACCTGATTGGTCAACTAAAGAGCTGAACAGCCAATAGCTCGGCAGAAGAGAGAAATAGGCAGGGCTGATAGACAAAGAGAATAGAGGAGAAGAAGAGAAAGAGGAGGAGAAAAGAAAAAGGGGGCAGTCGCGCTGCTAGACACAGAATAAGAAAGGAAAAAAAGATATACAGAAATGAGAAAGGTAAAAGCCCAGAGGCATAAGGTAGATGGGATAACTTAAGAAAAACTAACTAGGAAAAAGCCAGGCTAAGGCCAAGCATTTATAAGTAATAGTAAGTCTCTGTGTACTTATTTGGGAGCTGGGTGGTGGGCCCCCAAAGAGTAAAAATAACCAACTGCAGACCTCCATTTGGTAAATATTTTTAATTAGGTCAGTGGACTTTTAGATCTAGAAATAATAGAGCTATTATAATCAGAAACATTGAAGATCTACAGAAACTTTCTGAATATCATCATGCTACTTGGACACAGGACTAATGTATACTTCCTATGAACAACAACTCTCAAGTCTCACCAGAGCACACTGTGTGTCTCCATCATGCACTCCAGAAGGAGGGTCAGCTGGGTTCAAATGGTTCTACCCAGTACAGGAAATCCTACATTCCCTAACAAGGTTACTATTGTAAATACTCAGGGGAAACAGCTGAAGAGCAGCAGGCAGAATATTTCCAACTTAAATTTTTACAGAATGAATTACCGTTTGTTCATTGCCTTCTCCTGTGGAAGGCTGATGTGTAATCCTGTATTTCTGAACACGGCCACTAGCAGGATCCCACTTAACAGTCAAACTGTTAGATGTGGCGTTGTACACCTGAAGGTTCCGTGGACCACTTTTTGGAGCTGAAATAAGATTGTTGAAAACATACTAAACACATATAATAATCCCTCCTTTTGCCAAAAACAAAAAACAAAAAAAAAACCTGTAATTTCCAAAGAAATCAAGAGGGTTATGTAGTACTGGGTTTAGAATTAAATTTAAAGCAATCATATGGTCACCGAATTTTAAATGGCTATTTGATATGGACTGAATTTGTGTTAGTCTCCCCCCGACTTTGACCTCTTGTGTAGAGAAACCCTAACACTCAATATTGGAAGAATTTGCAAATGGAGCGTTTGAAGATGATGTGGATCACTCAAGAGGGATTAGTCTTTCCAAAAGAAGGCATGAGAGAGAGCTCATTCTCTCTTCCATCTTTCATGAGAAGATGAATACAGACCCTACCCACAAGAAGTGGCTGCCATCTTGTCTTGCTCTTGGACTTCCTATTCTCCAGACTATTTTGAGTAGGGCTAGAGATTGAAGGTAGGATCCTGCATATGCTAGACAAGTGTTCTACTACTGACATTTTGTTATTTTGTTTGTTTTCACTTGTTTGGGGCAGAGCACATGCCCACCACATCTTACATGTGAAAGTCAGAGGAAGAATCAACTCACAAGTTCCTCTGACCTTCACACCCATGTGATGGTCTGGAGAAGCCAATTCTCTTCTTTGACTCAGTCAATGCTGGAGCTTGAACTAAGACTGCCCGGCTTGATGGCAAGCACCTTAACCTACAAAGTCATCTTGCCCAACCTTGATTTTTTTTATTGTGAGTCAGGGTCTCACTAAATTGGCCAGATTGTCATGATCCTCCTTCTCAGCCTCCCAAGCAACTGGAATTACAGGCCTGCAGCACAAAATCTGGCTTCTATTCTCTAGAGTTATAGGTATATAAATACTTGCTGCTTTTGCCATCCAGTCCAAGCATTTTGTTATGGAAGCTCAATCTGACTCACACATCCTTCAACAAGCAACAGAAAGTGTCTCCAGAAAGGTTGGTTTCCAGAAAAGCAACACCTTACAATTAAAATGCAGAAGGTTTGTTCACACCACATTTTACAGCCCTATTTGTTAATTTACACCTTGTTCATTCAGACAACCTGATAGGTTAATGTCTTACCTTGTGTTGTTAAAGGTATCAAACGCACTAAAAGAAAACAGAATTTGGAGAAACGTTAGTAATACAGCTGAAGTTTTGTTTCTTAACATTTAACTTCAAACTATCAAGGTCTTATTTGGAAGTTAAACACCTACATGTGCGCTCAGTGCCACTAAGGTCCTCGCTTTCAGACTCATCAGGGTAGATGGCAGTAATGGAAACTTCATACAGAGAGTTGGGGTTCAGATTTTCAAACACCAAGGTATTTTCATCTCCATTTACGATGGTCTTAGGCAAAGAGGAAAGATCATATGCACACTAAATTAATAATCCATTCATATCATGCACACCCAATGACACTGTGCTGACATCTTTAAGTATGTTCCTCTGTACTGTTCTAGGACATGAGCCCAAACTCACTAGCCAAAAATGATGTTTATCTATAACAGAATGTAGTGCTTTGGGTGAGAAACATCCCCCATAGGCTCGGGTATTTGAATACTCGGTCCTCAGTGATTCCTCAGCTTTCTGTTTTGGCTGCCATGTCTGCCTGAAGCCATGTCTCCTCACCATAAAGGATTCTTATCCCTCTGGGATGTTAAGCCCAGTCAACTCTTCCTTCCATAAATTACCTTGGCTGTGGTGTTTTATCATAACAGCAAAAGTAACTAATACACAGAAGTAAATAATATTTTGACAATGTTTCCCTAGAAGCAAATGGAGAAAGAATGAGACAAAAGGGAGAGACAGAGGGCTGAGGTTACCTCCATCTTATCTGGACTGTCAACAGGTGACCAGGTTATTCTGTACAGAGACACATCTGAAGCTCCATGGTCCCAAGTTCCCCTGAAACTCTCTGGTGTTACTTCAGTAAACTGTAGGTTTGTTGGTGCTGGAACAGGCCCTATTATAGAAAAAGCAAGAGTCTGTGACTCAATGGGAACTACAAACTCAACTTAATATAATTAAATTGTTTTATTTTAAATAATATGGTAAAAACTGACAAAGCACATAGCATAATGAAATTATTTTTACCAGCTTAGCTCATTTGAAAAACATAGGATGAGCAATGTATGGTTATAATGCATAGGCTACCAAAATATGTAAAATATACAAGTTTACTATAATGATGACCTTTTTAAAGTACTGTTCCATAATACTCTTCTATTTCAGTGGTTCTCAAAGTTTTTGTGTCTCCAGTACTTTGAGGATCTATTGTAGCAACAATATACAAAGCACAAACTGTGACTTGCAATTGGACATGGAATTGAACAGCTCATGGACCTCACCCAGTCCGTGAAAGTTCCAAGGGTTGAGATTAAGAGATATCTCATCCTAGAAACAGTACAGCAGATACCACCTCCACACTCTGACTCAAAACAACTCAACTGTTAAAGTCACCCTGTAGATCTACCTAAATTTAAAATCTTAGCTTTTGATAACATGCACTGGAAGTATAGATTTCATTGCTGAATGATGTTTCCTGCCTTTCCTCTCTTTCCGTCTGTTGTTTATACAGGGGGGTCAGCTCTACTCTGTCATTTTCATCTCCACCTATGCTCTTTCCCACATAAGAACTGACAGCAGCACAGTAATCAAAATGACTACAAAATGTCACATCGTAACAAAATGCAAAGTTCAAAAAGAGAGAACAGTGTGCATGCCTGAATTACGGAATGGGCTGTGACATTTGAGAAATATATTATAGACAATATTATTAAATATCAAATATAGACAAACTGGCATCAACAAAGCAGCTGAGCGTGGGTTCGGGATAACAGCCAGCCCTCTTATTGTATCAGAGGCAAAGATTCGGAACCCTAGCCTCTGCAAAAGTTCCAGACCTTAGTGCTGATCCCACCTGTAAATTACTGATGAAGCACGGAAAGCTATTTAGATTCTTGGCACTTGTGCTTCCTACCGGAGCTACTAGGCACATGTGGCTATTGAGAAATTAATGTGACTAGTCCTAACTAAGAGCATTTGTGAAGGCAAAATATAAGAATTTTTATAAAAATAGTGAAATACTTTATTATATCTATGCTGAAGAATTGAAATGGTATAGTCTATCACTTTATGGTTTGGATAAAATCATTTATGGGTCACTTTATCTTTTTTAAAGCAGATGTTGGAGATTTTTAAATTACAAGTGGGGCTCCTATTGTTTGTTTAGAATACTACTGATTCTCAATTTTCATTTTAATCGATATTGTGATTAAGTTATTATTAGTAGAGCACTTGATTAGAACATCATATGCTTAGCACTGAGTTAAGTAATTAAATTACAGGAGCTAGAGATACAAAATAAAATTATCTGTCTCATTGGGAAGGAACCGGAGTAACCCAGTAACTATGAAAGGAACAACAGAAGTGATCAAGGGGCGTCTAGATCGTGATGTGGAAAACCACAGAGACAGCTGACCTGAACTAGTAGGAGTGACAGTTGTGTGGCTTGGTCTGTTTGTGGGGCCCCTGGCAGTGGGACCAGGATTTATCCTGGTGCATGAACTGGCTTTGGGGGCCCATTCACTATGTTGTGATACCTTGCTCAGCCTTGGTCCTGCCTTAACTTGATATGCCAAGCTTTGTTTTCTTTCCATGGGAGACCTTACCCTCTCAGAGGAGGGGATGGGGAAGGGAGGGAGTAGAGGGGAGTGTGAGGACAGGAGGGAAGGGGAACTGTGGTTGGTATGTAAAATGAACAAAAAATGTAAAATAAAAAGAAGGAACAGGAGGCATAATAACTAAGTTAAACACTACAGAAAGACCAAAGCAGAGAAAAACTGACATCCATGGAAGTTAGAGCAGAATGGAGCAAGGAAGGTGGGGGGATTCCTGCAGTTTATCCTGCGTCTCTATACCATGCTGCCACGAAGGCCTCCTCTCCTCTCCTGGGGTCTGACTGCTCATTCTGAATCCCACTCACCTCATCTTCTTGCCATGACCCTGAGACTCTCCATTAATCTTTGATCTTGACAACTAAATTGCGAACTGCTGAAGGGAAAGATACTGATATTTACTTTTTGATAGCGTTTTACTTAAGAAGAAAATCAGAGAAAGTAATCTACAAACCCTAGCATCAAATGCTGGACAAAGAGCATTAGAAACGGAATGTCCCAGTAAGTAGATCTGCAAGCACGTTAAATATTTCCTATGTGTCCATAAAACAGGGCACAACTCACGGGTTGTCTCATAAGCATTCGCAGGGGGAGATTCGCCCTCATCATACACGGCAGAAACGCTCACTGTGTACGGGGTTTGAGAGGAGAGGTCTTTGAGGGTGGTGCTGGCCCTTGATCTATCCACCTCCACCTGTAACAGGAAGAAAACAATGGGCCCACTCCTTAAAGGATTTGCTGTGGCCTCTCTGATGCTCACTCAGCACAAGAACAGAAGAGTCGTGACTCCAAAAAAGGAGAATTTCAATTTGCATAAGAATCCAAAATATGGGTACAACTTAAATTCTTCCAGAAAATGTATGGACTGGAGTCATAATGACCTGATTTTTCAGGCAAGCAATGAATGCGTATGGCTTCAAGAAACCAAACCATTTTTTATCTGCATCTTTTAATACCATTGTCTTATTTCTTTCAGCAATGTTCTCTTATACATATCTCATTTGTTGTGTGCAAGAACTTTGTGAGGCCCACTGGCCATTAAATCCATTTGAAATGGAAACCCAAAGTAAAATAAATGTGTACAGACATATAAATTAAATTTTGTGCAATACATAAATGACCAAGATATACAAAGGTGTGAAAGTTTGGTTTCAAAAATACCTCTAGAATTCTGGCATTAAAAGCCCTCAAGGACACCCAGTTTTTAAACCTATCTTCCTAGGAAGCCACCTCTTTTTGCTCCCACTTTGAATCACATGGCAGTATAAAAAGTTGTGCACGCCAACATCTCCTCAAAAATATCAGCCCAAAAGGCACCTCGCTCTCACAGCCTGTTCCTTCTTTCTCATGAACTGCCCACCTGTGTCGTCTTACTATCTAACACACTCCCTTCCCTCTACTGCATCTTCTCACCACCTCGGATTTTTAGAACACTGGGCATTTTTAGTCTTTTATAGACTAGAGAGCACCATACAAGGCAACTAGAGGGGAAGGAAATGCCGCGTGGACTCTATAACTCTTTATCTACTGAGGGATGATGTTTTTGAGTTTAACACCACAGAGCAGAACACTTCCAAACTAAATCTAACACAGTCCAATATATTACTGATTTTCAAAAAAATGTCTTAACCTCACAAGTGTTCCGCCTTTCATTAACAAAGTGGCAAGTGTTCAAAACACACTATCATCTGTCTGCCCTTGATAAAGTTATGTTGTTAAGCCTTGCAGGAAAACAACTATTTCCATATATTGTCTTATCTCCAACCTACCTCCTTGAACTCCTCTTCTGGAGTTTTGTATCTAACAATGTATTTACGAACTTTCCCAAGCACAGGTTCCCAGATGACATTCATGGTGCTGTGAGTCACATCTCTGAGTTTCACATCTTGAGGTCTGGGTAAGGGTACTGAAGAAGCACAAGGCATTAGAACCAGAGTCTCTACCACAGTCTTCAGTATCTGACGCCTTCAAGAAGTTGCTTGGAGAAAACTTAAAGGTGTGTAGCTAATGGTTTGTTGTTATTGTTGTTTTGTCTTATTTTGGTTTTTGGCTTTTGGTTTGGTTTGGTTTGTTTAGAAACAGGGTATCTTTGTGTAATCCTGTCTGTCCTGGAACTCACTCTTTAGACTAGGCTGGCCTCAAACTCAGGGATCCAACTGACTCTGCCTCTCCAGTTCTGGGATTAAAGGCATGTACCACCATGCCAAGCTTGATTTTTAATGATATAATAGAAATACCATTTTTTATCAGACAAAGTTGTTTTATTCTCTAGAAGGTCTTTTAGAAATAGGATATATGCTTTCATTGTCCTGCTGACTTCTTGTTTACATAAACTGCTTGCTGCTCAGCCATATGAATCATAAATTCACCATAAATGATGTGTCTTCAGATACTTAAATAAAATAATACTAAAAATTAATCAATCAAGGTGTGCTCCCTTAAGGATGTTACAGAACCTTTCTTGATTACTTTTCAGAACTTAACAGTAAGACCCTATTCCTGAAGACACCAAATGCCTGAGTCATAGAACATGGGATAAGTCCAGCTGATCATAACCTATAACTGAATCCCTATTGATTAACTTTCATAGTGATAGAAGGAGTTGTATACACTACCATAACCATCATTCTTACACAACTGCAAATGCTGAAGGCTACAATAATGTCAGGGCTGGCAAGATACGCTCACTGATACACTAGTGGCATGAATGCCATGGGAGTAACCAACTACTTTCTGGTTTTATTTGTCTTGCTCCACAAGATGAAATACCCACTCGTCACCACCATTATTAAAGCCAACAACCTGTGATTGGGCAGGTCATAAGCCATAAAGGAGAACGTACTACTATTACTCTGATAAATAAATAAAATATTAAATCAACACCTGATGACTTATCATTGTATCCATAAATTAATACATCTTTCAGCCATCACCAGGGAAACAGATGGTGATTAACAACAGAGATCCACAACTGGTCAAGGTGTAAAGAATAAGAGATTGTGAAGGTTCAACCCTAAACAGTACATCTACATTACAACCTCTCCTCAGAAATCATTTGAGAAAAGGGAGCAGAAAGCTTTTAAGAGCTAGACATGGTGGATAGCTATAAGATAACAGTATTCTCCAAGCTCAACAGGGAAGATGTACATATGAACTCACAGGAATTGTGACAGTATGCACAAGACCTGTGCAAGCTCGAACCAGACTTAATCCAGGAGGGAGATTGGAGGTGGGCACGAAGTCCCACCCCTGCTGAGATGCCATTGGCAATTGATACCTTCTGGGAAAGAGAATGTGTCAATTTTCTTTAAGTGAGTGGACCTGTGATTCATTGGATACGCATATGCCAAGGATATATGGGCAGCACAAACTGGACACAAAAGGCTTAAAATGGAAAACAGAACACAAAGTTAGGTGGGTAAGGAAGGAAGGTGAATCTAGGAGACACTGGGGGAATGTGATCAAAATACATTGCATGAAATTCTCAAAGAATTAATAAAATAATATTATAGGGGATACTATATAAAAATAGTTAAGAGAATTAAAAACAAAAATGGATCAATGTTAGGTAACCACTAAGCTTGTAAGAATAGTCATATTTGCCTAAATCACTGGAAGAAAATATAAATAGCAAAATTTTGCTAAATCAAACAAATTATTACCTTTAAAAAAGGAGAAGATAATGGACAAAAGAAAAATTATTTGGGTTTTTACACAGGGTCTTTCTACATAGCCTTGGCTAGCTGAAGCTCATGATGTAAACCAGGCTAGTCTTTGAATGCATAGGATCTGCCTGATTCTGCTTCCTGAACGGTGAAATTAAAGCTGTACACTACCACCCTTGGTTTTTTATTTATTATTTTTTATTTTTATTTTCCTCTTGTTATATGGATCTACCTCCTTCTAGCTGCCCACTGGACCATTTCTCTTTGTCTTTTATTTCAGCTCTGAGGGTCTCTCATCTTGAATACCTATTTCTGCCACCATCTTCTGTCCCCTCTAAATTTCCATTGCTTTTGGTTTTCTGCATCGTCATCTTTCCCCACTGCTGTAGTCTAGAATCATTCTCAAATCCCTGGTGCCATTTATCTGCCATCTCACTGTGAATCTTAGGTTTTCTCTCCCAACCACCTCAGAACATGTGTTTCCAATCTGAACTAAATCCCACCCTCTCTTGTATCACTACCCACATCCACAAAACCGCCAGCCCTGGTTAGTATCTAACACATAAAAATGATAAATCTTTATACACCGTCAATAAATTTATACTGACAGGCTCTTTCTTTTCTCTGCCACATGATGCTTATGTTTCCTCAATATCTTTTTTTCCCGTCAAGTTCCTTCAGTCTCCTTAGAAGGGTAGGCTAAGGAGCACTAAATTTAAGACAGATATATCTCAGAAATTTTTACTTCTCCAAACAAAATCAAAGTACACTTCTCATAAAGGGAACTCACTAAACCCTCAAGGGGACAACCCTCATCAGCCCAAGACACCGAACAGCACACAGAATCACTGCAGATCAAGAAAAGGCCTTCTACACACTGCTTTCTATCATTCAGTGGCATATCCCCAACTCTAAGCCTGATGATCAGGGCAGAGAGCATGTTCAGTTATAGGACTGAATGGACTGATTAACTGACATACTTGAAATGAGCATTCATAGGTGCCAGTTTCCACTTCAACAAGAACTCAAAATGCCTGAACTTAACCTATATACCCTTCTCCAAACTGTAGCCACAAAATAGTCCTGGTCACATGTGTCTTACATGCTGTACTTTATAGATTAAACCATGCAGGGTTATTTCATGTCTATACCTTGATTAACACATTGCCTAGAGCAACTCTAAAACACTGTTGTTGATAGGCTAGGCCTCAATATAGGGTTCATTAAACGTAAAAATTAAGATAGCCTGGCGGTGGTGGCGCCTGCCTTTAATTCCAGCACTTGGGAGGCAGAGGCAGGAGAATCTCTGTGAGACTGAGGCCAGTCTTGCCTACAAGAGCCTGTTCTAATACAGACACCAAAGCTACACAGAAAAACCTGGTCTCAAAATACAAAACAAAACGATAGGCAGATTGATTGCTTTTGGTTTTCTGCATCATCATCTTTATGATCCTGACATAGCCTGATATGACAGAATATAGTCTCAGAAAGGGTTCTACTTGGAGGAATAAAGAAGGAAAGGGACAGAGTAGTAATAAAGGACAAATATAAGGAAAGTACATGGTATAAATATATGGAATAACAAAATTACACCTACTACTTCATATATTAACAAAAAATAACAACTACAATTATGCATTAATCATCAGACTATCACTAACATCATGTGGAAATATTCCAGCAAATGTTAACTTTAACAGCAATAAGAAAAGAAAAAAGCCAGTAACATCTTACATGTACTTTCCCGAGCTTTGGCAGGTTCACTAGTGAGGTCATGCAGGACAGCCTGGACGGTGACCTCATACTCAGTGTTAGGAAGGAGACCAGTCAGCTGCACGTCGTTCACTGTTGGCCCCACACGCATCTGCACAAGGGCATGCCGGGGGAAAATAAGACATGTGAGTCAAAGGCTTCCACTTACTGGGAGATGCAGCAGAGGCCTGTTAGTAACCACTAGGTTAGAACACAGCTTTTACATTCAAAGGAACTGGATTATTTTTTTCTTTCATGCCAATGTTTTTTTTTAATGGGTTACAGGTCACAAACCTCATTTCTATTTTTGGTTGGGGTATAGAGTCATAAATTGATTCATAAGTATTTGCAGTATAATAGAACTGTCAACCTATAAAGTCTGAGAAAAGCAGAGTGATTAAGAAACAGGCATCTCTCACCTCTTTGGGTTTTGCTGCTTCAGGGGTTCTGACTGGTTGGTGTGACACAGTATAGCCAGTAGCTCCTCCCACAGGCTGCCATTGCACATGCATGGTGGTGGGGCCAACGTCATAAATATTCAGGCTAACTACAGGAACTGGCACTATGAAAACACACAAGTGGACATCAGCGGAATCCCTTCAAATAAATGTTTCCTATTTTGTTGATAACATATATGTTAACAGAAAATGTGTTGCTTGAGAAATTGATGATTTACTATAGCTCCCTCCACCCATAAAGACCCAATGTCAGTGTTGATTGCACTTTATTCTCCAGGATACACATTCCAACTATTAAAAAGCGGAAAATGCTCAAAGTTCAGATTACAAATGGCATTCCAATGGAACCATATGAAAGCCAAAATAGATAAGCTTTCTGAGACTTTAATCCCTTTTTTTGGAACATCACTAAGCTATTTTTATTCTTTCATCATAGAACTTCAGACAGAAGTTACCAACCCATTATTTCACTTCATTCTTCTTTAACAAAAAGGAAGGAGGAGGAGAAGAAGGAGGAGGGAAAGGAACAGAAGGGAAGGGAAGGGAAAGGAAGGAAGGAAGGAAGGAAGGAAGGAAGGAAGGAAGGAAGGAAGGAAGGAAGAAAGAAAGGAAGGAAGGAAAGAAGGAAGGAAGGAAGGAAGGATACTTAAGTTGTGAGTTGTACACATCAGTGACTGGAACACAGTGGGTTTGTCAAAGGCTGGCCAAAATCTCCCATGTGCCATGACCTCTTTCTTTGTCTTGGAGAGGAAATAATGGGGTTATATCCTTGTTGCTGCTTCCCACAGGACTTACGGGTTTTCTCTGTGCCCTTCAGAGGCTCGCTGTATTCGTCCTCAACCACAGAGTACACGTTTACCACGTACTCAGTCTCAGGCTTCAGGTCTTTCAGCACTGTGCTAGTTTCCAGTCGACTCACATAAAACTGGAGGGGAGAATAAAAGGAAGAACAGTCAACTCCATTCTTCATGCCAGCCCTCCAAGTAGCCGTCTGCAGGAAGTTTAGAAGGTATCTCACGAGGCTTTGCCCTTTATTTTGAGAAATTACTAGATTGCAGAGAGATCTCAGGTGTAATAACATAATTTTTTGACATTTTTATTGATTTTTGTTGAGCTCTACATTGTTCTCTGTTCCCCTCCCTTCCTCCCCCCTCCTCTTCAACCCTCTCCCTAGGTCCCCATGCTCCTAATTTACTCAGGAGGCGATAACATAATTTATTTTCCCAGGCATCATCACCGTATTTGTAAAACTAATAAATTGTCATCCTTAATAAGATTCCCTTGCCAACTTTATGCATCTAATTCAAATTTATGAATCAAGTAACTTGTTTGAAAAATCATATTGATATTCTGCAGCATTAGGAACATTATTCTAAAAAGCTATTTCCCTTTCATGAAGTTCAAAGAGAAGTGCCTGCCTTGAGAGGAACAGAGAGTACCATTCTTCATTCATCTGTTGTTTCTCACCCTCTGAGCTCTAATGAGCAGCACCCAATCTCAGCATGAGGAAGGAGGGCTTAGGAGTCATCTGCTCACCTCCTGGCGTTTCCCTCCAGAAACAGGGTAATATTCCACCTTGTATCTGTCCACACTGTCAGAAGGAGGTGTCCAGCTCACTCTAAAGGAACGGTGAGTCCTCTCAGAAATAACTAAGTTAGATGGTGCTTCCAAGTCACCTGTGTGTGGAGATAAAGTGTACACACTCTTTCATTTCTGTAGCAAGGGGGGAAGTAGGAAATTAGATTGAAACAGCACTGATCTACATAGAAGATTTTACAGCCTTTCCTTCACATGGAAAGAGGGTAATGAATCTATATAGAGGCCTACTGTCCATTGACCTCTCTGAACAAATGGTCAAAAGGTTCCTTAATCTTAGAAGGTTCAAACCAGAGCTCTTTAAACATGATCGCCTGTTCTTCATAAAACCACTAGTCAAAATGTCACCTAGACCCAAGACCTCTGAGTCAAATCTGGCACCATCTCCCCTCTCAACCCATTCACATAATCAGAGGAAGGGACCAATCAATTCAACTTTTCCATTGTCTGAGGTTAGACCAAGATCACTACCCCATTACTATTTCTAGGCATGTTATGTTCTATGAAGATAACACTAGTTGCTGTCTATGTTAAGTTTCCTTAGAACATTTACTTCCTATGTGTTTAGGTCTAAATAGGTAATAAGAAAATCTAATTATTTTTTACTTAAGAAAGGATGAAAATAAGCAAATATTGATATTTTTAAAAATAGGAATAACCATTTTAAAATTGCCAGTCTGTGGGTAGATAAGAGTAAATAACAGTATCTATAAAATAACAATAAAAATGGACATGACAAATACATTGTAGCCAACAGCAAGATGTTGCAAATAATTTAAAGAGAAAGGAGTCACTCCTATGAGTCCATGACCATGACAAATCACTTTCTTATAAACTCTTCTGGGATTCTTTGTGAGCCCAAACTGGGTGAGCATGTCTACTCTTAGCAGCCTAACCTTTATTGTACTTGGGTCAAAGTCAAGCTTGCAAAATTATCAAGTAGTTTTACTGTCTGGGAAATTTCAATGAATGCAACCATTACTTGGTTGATTAAAAAAATAAATAAATAAAGATAAAAGATGTTTTCATCCCCACTCAGAGTTCACTCCAATTGAATAAAAAAAGACATTTCTCTCAGCTAACCCAAAGCCAGAAGCCTACAAATTCTGGCTGCCCAGCTGGTCTATTTCTCCAGGGAAAAGGTCAGACTGTTGTTCAAAATCCAAAAGAGAAAATCTTTAAAAGTTTGGAGACAGAAGTTCAAGAAGGAACATGAAAAATAAAATGTGAGTGTAACCAAGGACCCAAATATTGTGAAGCATTTCTGCCACTCTGTTTACTGAACCACCCTACTTCTCTGAAACCATTGCAAGTTAATGACAGACTGTCTGTACACAATTCACATGTCTAACAGAGAAGTCCTCATAGTCTAAGGAGCATGGATTCATGTGTCATTATTTTTGCAAAGCCCTTCAGTGTTGGTTTCTTCAATGTCCTATCCATCTGGGCCCTCTCCTGTCACTACAAACCCAGTTCTGAAATTCTGTTTCTAACTCCTAATCCCTTTCCATGGTTACCTCATTCAAAGCCCCACAACAACATCCCTAGGCATTTGACCCCAACTGGGTAACTTCTCTGTATCTATGTGTTTGCCAGTGAAGAAGGATTGCACTATTTCTAAAAGTCTCAAGTTTAGGACTGTTACTTCTCTTCACATTCAGGGGTTATCAGTGCAGAGCATCAGATCTGACAGTCTACACTTGAAGAAAAGAAAGCAGACATAGGACGCCTCTCCCAGGCCTATGTCTTAAGAAACTGGAAGAGAATACCAAACATTACTCAGCAGTCCCAATCTGTGAGCTTGTCATAGCCATCTGCGTGACATAGCACTAACAAGAAACTGCTCCACTACAGAACAGATCCGTACCAGAAAGGGGGTCTCTTAACTCTCCTTTTTTTCTCTTCTCCCACTCTTGTGCATTTGCTGAGTCATATAATCTAAATAAATCCTTAAATACACTAGAAGCCATTTTCTAGTTTGATTCCGCCCCACCCCCAAAAAATATCATTTAAAAATGAACTAAAATAGAGATTCTTAACTAGGAAGTTCCCCCAAGAAGACATTTGGCACCAGTAAAGACAATTCTACAAAAGTCTAGAATGGTTTCTACTATTTCTGTGAGGTTAAACTAATGCTAACTTTCCCAGAACCAAGAAAAATAAATGAAGACCAATTTTACCATAATCTTCCTATATAAAAAGGAAGGAATTTTCACTAACAAGGACAAAACTTCATAATTAATTTCTTAAAAGCCTTCAATTGTCCACTGTGTGCCAGATGCAGGTAACCTAAATCGTATGTCATATCTACTCATCACAACTCAGAGGATGCTCCTGGCAGCCAGGAGGCATTTCAGAGTGAGGTCCCCACCCAGATAGAGCAGCACCTGGCTAAGCTTACCAGGACCCTTGACGCTGTTACACAAGTTGATGGTGAGGTCATCCACAATCTTGGATAATGACTCAAAATCCGCCACATTGTATGCATGGATGTCATCTGGATCCGTGGCGATCATCTTTAGCTCAACTTCATCAGCATTCTTAATACCTTGGAAAATAGTTAATTACAAATTGAAAGCACCTTTCAGGAAATGTTAATGGAATGAGGCAAATACTTCAGGCCTTTTCTTTTCGGAAGTGCTATGCCACTGAGTCTGTATAGGGGTGTATGCAAATGAGCACCAGGTGCCCCCAGAGGCCTCTGCAGGCAGATAAATCCCATTGTATAATGTTATTCTTCTCAGATGTAGCAAGGTCTTGATCATTCTGAAACAACTAGAGCTGAAATTTCGAAGTAAGTATTAGCTTTTTCCCCTTTGTTAATTAATTTCAATTCCTCTCTCACGAGACTTGTGTTTGGAAGTGTCAAGAATTCTACCACCTTGTTGGTATGAGTGAGTATGGTAATCCAATAATATTTTTAACTACAAAAATGTCCTCAGCCCATCTGCCACCCAGGACATCACTGTCTTCTCCAGGTCTTACCAATAGCAAACAGTTCCACTCCTTCATCCTTGAGTTTCTTTGATGGAGCCTCCACGTCATCTTGTGATTTCCCATCGGTAATGAGAACTCCGATTTTGCGAGCACGAGGCCTCATGCCAGCTTGAGTCTTGAAGCTCTGTTGGCGAATGAAATTCAAAGCCATGCCTAGGGGGATTTTTAAAAGACAGCCAGTCATATCATCTCTCAGCTATCTGTCTGACCAAAAGCACGTGCCAAAATCTGCACCAAAGCATCCTGACTTACCCGTGAGGGTGTTTCCTCCTTTGTATGGTAAGTTCGCCACAGCCTGTAATAAGCTCTTCTTGTCTCTGTGGGCATTTAACTGCCACTCTGTCCTGGGGTCTCCACTGTACTGAGCAAGAGCTAAAATGACACCATCGATGTTAGGGTGAATTAAAGATCGCAATTAAGTTCTCAAAGATCTTCAGTGTTGTCGGAACCTACCAATTTGTACTCTCTTGGGACCAATTTCAAAGATTTCCACAATACGAGAAATGAAGCTTCTCACGGTTCTAAAATTTGCGCGGCCGATACTCCATGACCCATCCACCAGCAACACAATGTCTGCTTCAGCTCTGGTGAGACACTCCATCCCTGACACAGCAATCGTGAGACAGGACAGTAAGGGACACATAGTTGGCAGGTTGCTCCCCTCGCAGCTGCTGCCACCCAAGTTGTCTATTTCAACATACCAGGTAAGCTTAATAATTCAAAGCCACAGCTATAGTTTATTAGCTTAAAATAAGTTACAAGAACCAATCTCTCCAAAGATTATTTCAGTGGCAGATCTTCATCATTGACTATATTTCCTGACCATGATCATAGAACCTAGAGATTTTAATTAAACCATGATGGTCAGTTTGAAAGGTTCACACAATCAATACTTAAAATAATAAATGAGAACGCATAGCTATCTAACAATAAATATGAATAATTTGAATAAGATTTGGATTCTATATAAGGTAAGATATTGCATTCTTCACTATTTAAGATATTAGCAAATAAATATAAGATGAACTGATTAAATATATAAGCCATAAGTGGTTTAAGTGAGCCAAAAATATCCTTTATAATAAGTAAGCTACCAGGTAACTATTATACGTTATAAGGATAAGACACATGACTCTTGAAATCAGAACTTTATGAAGTAAAAACATGCTTTGAAAATCTAACACACTGTTCTATTATTTCACTGTTATTTGTTTAACTTTTTCATCTACTGTAGATAATTTCAGACAGCAAAGTTTGCACATTCAAAGAATTGAGGAAGGAGAAAGACAATTAGGAAAATATGCAAAGAAATACACAAATTGAGGGCGGTGGGACAGACAAACACAGATACAAAGCAAAGGTGTTTGGGAAGAGAAAATAATCCCAATATCCTCAGTGACAAGCTACAAAATAAAAATATAAGCCAGTTAATGTCATCATAAGAGAAACAATGAAACAATGCAAAATATCAAAATGTGACTTTCTTCCCTCCACGTCTAACTTTAAATCCTCTTTTTTCTAGAAGCTTGAGTCCCCAGCTATAAACTTCCCCATTTATTGCAATGTTATCAGATCATCTTTATCACACTTTTAAAATGAAAGAAAACTAGATAATGCCTATCACACTATCAACTACACAGTGCCATGCATGTCATACCTTTCCCAAGATGGAAGACCCCCAAACAGTGTTCCTAGGACCTACAACTTTAACATCTCTGGCTGTGCTAAGACTGACCGGTTTTAGCAAATGACTTTTTAAAAGTTTAGAAATAAACTTTACCTCTTACTCTCAACCTTAATTCTATCAAAATGCTGACTTGGTTCACATCAAACCTGTATTTATGGCAAGGGGCAGAATGTCTAGAGGGTTTGTGCTACCATTTTGCTTGCAAGTCATGATTGCCCATTTTTTTATATGTAAAACCTTCTTTCTCAGCCCAAGTAAGCCACTGAGGTAATAATAATGAAATAAATAATCATTATACCAAAAAGAAAATTGTATAACTAAAAAGAAAAATTAGAAAGTGTAACTACTGCTGTCACACTGAATAAAACCCATTTTTAAATAACAGTATCTAATTAATGCAAAACTGAAAGAAAAAGCCAAAATAGACTCAGCTGGATATCTTGAAGCAGTTCATTCAAATACAAAATAGTATGTGAATTATTTAAATATATTGTAGTGAAAACTTATAATTACTTGTCATTGTTTAATAACCTAACACTTCACATATCAGATAGTTTTACAATACTATTTTCTATAGAAATATAACTCATTTTCTTACCAGAGGATAAAAATGGTGTCACGGTTGTATCAGAAAGGGTTGTCATCTCTTGCCCAACAAGTGGTAAACTTTCTCCTCCATCAAACATCCCAAAGACATTGACTTTATAGGTGGTGCCTGCCCTGAAACAGGGATGTGCACAATGGGTATGGATTATGGGCTCAGGGAAGCAGTTTCCGTCTTGTTAAAGATATCCACCTTCACTAACAAACTTTTACCCATAGGAACTTAAAATGTTCCATATTGTGAAAGAAGAAAAATAGCTGCCATCTCATTCCAGCTTGACTCACAGGGAACTAGCCACCCAGCATTCCAGGGAGCTCCGGGGATTCAGCACCATTTCTGGACTGGCTTTGCTGCCAGAGGCAGCATTTCCCCCATGCGCCTCAGAAAGGAGAAGAAGGAATTGCCTTTCTTCTGCTGCCTCTGAGTGAATCTCAGAGGCTTAAGGAGATTGAAATGTTTGATGTCTGCAAGGTAACCCAGGAAACTAAGCACTGGGCAGCATCAAACAGTGACATCACCAACTTTCATCCTATCTATGCAAGTGATCATGAACAGCAAGCATTATACAGGTTTAACATTATTGAACGCACACTTGAACAGACGAAGTTTCTAAGAGGAACATCCAGTAGCACGTTGGTACGACTGGATGGATGTGGAGTGCTGTTCAAACTCACACTCCTCTGTTTCCCAGCTCAGTGTCTGAAATTGACCCAAAGCTGTTATGCCCGCTGGCAACCAGCTCAGACTCTGGCCTTTGAGCTCCAGTATGCTTCACTGCAGGGACACCCACACTGGGCGTCTCAGAATGAGTTACCTGGCCACACATTTCCACATGGCTGCAATTGCAAGAAAACTATGTGACAAGGACATGTTAAAATCCAGGTATTCCTTTTTTTTTTTTAAGTTATCCCTGATCACTTAACAACAAAATACATTTGAAAATGCAAACTATTTGTTTAGGCTTAATTCTTTGCTTGTTTCTGAAAACAGATATGAGGTGGTTCTTTGTGCCAAACCTGCTAATTTAGATAAGTAATGTAATCTTTTAGCACAAATACAGTTCATTCCTACCTAAGCTCCTCCAAGACAACTGTGTTGTCATATGGTCCAAGAACCAACTCCCCTAGTCGTCTGTCATCGCCTGTGGGGTGGAATGTGACTTTGTAACCTTTCACTTCCCCAGGGGCAGGCTCCCAAGTCACGCGGAAACTTGACATTGTCGGGTCAGAAGTTTTGAGGTTTCTTGGTGATTTAAATCGAGAAGCTGTAAAATCAAAAAGGTTTTTTTTTAAATATTACCAATAAGATAGGGTTAGGTGATTTTTATTAGCACCACAAAAATATGAATGTATAGAGAGTCAAGTCCAGTAGCACAAGATGTCAGGGTCACTAAAAACCCTGTGAAATGGAGTATGCTGGCAGAGTGGCATAAACAATTCTCGCAATTCAGGTGAGTCTTAGATTGATATATTAGCCGGTAGAATCCTTTTACCAGTAACTAGGTTTGCAAAGCAAATAATGTACTAATTAGACGTCCCACCTAATAAATACAACTTAATTTATTACAAGTTGAAAGTGTTTGCACACATAAGCTTGAATCCAGGGTCTCATTCCTGTTGGGCTACAGACCCCCTAGCCCCAGATTCAATTTGAAATGTTTACAAATGAAATAAATACATTCTAGCCTTCTTTTTGAAAGACATCATACTTTCTCCCCCAAAGGCATGATTAGTATTATTATTGTGATATACCTGTTGTCCCTGATCCTTGCCTAAGCTTTCCTTCTCCTGTCTTATACATCGGGAGAACTGTGATGTCATATGTGGTCTGGGGTTGAAGTCTCTTTAGCACTGTTGAAGTGACTGTGGGAGGCACCTTAGCGACCATTTGTCTCCCTCCCCCTTGAGGACGATACATAACACGGTAGTTGACCACTTTCCCTGGTGCTGGTTTCCACGTAACTCTCATCGTGTGTTCTGTTTCTTCATCCACTTTTAAGGTTTTAGAATCTTGGGATACTGTGAAACAACAACAAAAAAAATTAATCTACAGCATGTCAAAAGAAAACTAATTTTGTTTGCCACCTCCTTCACGTGAGAAGAAACTCTGTATTCTTAAGTGTGGACACAAATGTCTTTCCTGCTGAGCATCATTGTCCCTTGGGTTCATGATGGCATGTGAGCCTAATCTCAGGAGGGCCTCAGTGGGATGCTTTTGCTTTATCCAGTTCATACTAAAAAAATGAAAGTTAATATTACAGGGATTTCCTATTTGCATTCTGGAAACTTTAGTAAAAGAAAAGAAATTCATCTCCAAAGATGTGGTTTTAAATTTTTATTGTGTTTTATCTGTAAAGAATTCCTCTAGTAAGAAAGCCACAAGGAATACTAAAGATCAAAAATAAAGTGTTAGAAATTTTATTCAGGCCTTTTCAGAAGAAGCTACAATCTGTGAGTAACTGGTCAGAGTCAGGATGATTGACACCAATCTTCTGATTTCCATGTGCATATAAGACTGTGAACACAAAGGAATAGGCAACTCTGATAGGTGAAAACATCTCAAAGGCTGGCAAATAAAAGCATACGTATCAAGTATTTTAGGAAGCACTGTGTATTACCATGTATATAATATGAAGCTAATACCATCACTCAACTAGCTCTTTTAGCAATATTTAACTATTATGAATAACTGTCAGAAATAGATCACCCAATATCTTCAAACAACAATATCTGCTTTCTTATAAATAATAAGTTTATCAGCAGAATCATTTAATTCAATACTAGAAGACTTGCAAGTGCTATTAGAAGACGCTAAAACTGAAAGAAACAAAATCAACTGTCTTCCCTGATTTTCAAAGAAATTTTCATGGTCAAGTGGGTAAGAATAGTAACAAAACAGTTTTAAATAGGGGAAAAAACTTTGTTAAAATAGTTTTTAGACAATGAACGTCACTTAGCACCAGTGAACCCTAGGACTTTAGGAACAGACTTGGGCTGACTCTATGTTGGCCATTTTGTTGCTGGTGTGCTTCCAGGCACCAACACAGGCAGGTGGGACCCAGATGGAGCCCTGCGATTTTCCTAACTGATGAGATGGTGGGAGGAGTCCACAGACAGAGAACTGCAGCAGAGAGGACGCCACAGATAAAATGTTCCAAAAACAGACAGAAGATCCTCCTTGGGTCCCCAGCCCAGGATAAGTCAGGGTGTATGTGTGAGGAAACTACCACAAACCAGAGAACACACCACCCAAAGCAAACAGAACCGCTCTTGAAGCTCACATGTAGCCAGAAAGTTTTCCCCGGCCAGAAGACCAAACCTTAGAATTGTGGTGATGCTATGTAGAGTGTACAGCAGTGGTTGCTTCGGTAACAAAGCAAAAGTGCTCCTAAACTGAAACAGGTCTTGACGTGAATTTCAAAAAGATCAAACTATTTCCAAATAACTATATTCTAGGTAGGGGGATAAGATTAATATTTATAGTAATATACTTTCCAGAACTCAATAAAATAAAACACAATATCTGGACTCAAATAAAACTTATATGGCACACCAAGAACAAATTTATGACCTAAATTTTGGACGTAACAACTGTGTTCTTCCTAAAAATCATGTTGAAGCTCTAACCTTCAATGTGGATGCTTGCAGGTAGGACCTTTGGGGTAAATAAGCTTATGTAGATGAGGTCCTAATCTAATGATATCAGTGACCAGTGACCTTAGTAGAGACAGTGGAGACACCAACCAGGTCAAGCTCACCCTCCCCTATCCCCTTTTACTAGAAAACAAAATGGACACATACACATGGCTTGGAAGAATTCAAAATTGTCGAAATATATTATTTTTCAGATCTGAACCTAATTGGAACTTAAAACACACTCCTTAAATATCATTCATGTTCAGTTCTTATTCCCAAGTAAAGAAAAAACCTCAGTGGCTAAATTTCATGTCACCCAAACTGATTAGTTATTAGGCAGCACCAACATGTATCCCCACCCTCTTGGGAAGTTACCTACATTCAGTTGTGGCATCTCCAGTCACGGGCTCTCCTTCTCCACTGCTGTAAGTTGCAAAAACTGAAATTCTGTACTTGGTCTCTGGCTGTAGATTCTCTATCATAGTATGAATAGCATCTCCAGGAAGATTTTTCTCTCCAGCCTCAATGTCATCATAAAGCGACTTCCATGAGACTCTGTACCCTCGAACCATTCCTGGAGCAGATGTCCAATAGGCCCCAATCGACGTGTTCGTGATATCTTTAGTAACTAGATCTTGGGGTGAACCACGTTCTAGAACAGAGGTTAAAGGAGTAGCACTTTGTAAATGTCACCTGAATAATTAAGTATTCCTTCATCCTGGTAGACATCCTAACTTCCTGGACTCAAACTCAACCACTCTAAAATTGATCATTATTTCTGAGCTTTGGGGCTGTTTTTCATCAGTGGAGAAAATCAGCAGAAGAAAACTTCATGCTGCGCAATTCCTAACTATCAACCTTTCCCCATGTGCCTATTTGCATTATAGGGCCTTCTAGGCCAAGGCAGACGCCCAGATTTGAAGAAATATATGCTTTTAACTTTTTTCTAAAGGGAACAATGTCTGAATGTCAATATTTTATCACATGTCTGAGTACTTTGGGACAAAGCCCACTTCCACAAAAGTCTCCATGTCATTACCAGGATGTTTTCCTTTCTCTATAATTTTAATATTTTCATTTCAATTTATGAATTACCATTACTACAGCCATCATTCAACGCTTGCAAACCTTAGCTTCCACCAGAGCTCTCCAAATAAACTTTTACTTGCATATTCGGTTCAAGAGAGCAAAAGTACAAACTTTCTACACAGCTTCACTCCAATGAAACTATAAGTCACCAATAATTCTGGACAACTTAAAAGTAATGAGTCGTCCAAATAGAGCACACTGCTTGTTCTGTCTGATCAAAATGGTCTGCTACTAAATAATGGCTCTTTCATTAATCTATGCTTCTCCTAAATGGAAAGACATAGAAACCTAAACATAATGATAGGCACAGATGTCTTCTAATAAAACCCTCATTTTCCATATTTCAAATGTAATATAAATACACTAGTCACTTTATATTGTATGCTTTTATACCACACTGTGACATAACTATAAAACTATCTGCCTCCTCAGCATACATTATGCCAATAATTGTTTTACATTCATGTAAATGACAGAACACATACTAGATTTTTGAAAACTTCTATTTTCTTAACTTGGAGTGCAATGAACATTTTAGAACTACTCATAAACAATTAAGCACCAAGCAAAAATAAATATAAGTATTGATGAAAAATTTCAGTGCACAAACACTCTCTTCATACATGGTAGAACTTAGAGGGAAAGATAAATAAGACAGAAGCTGGAAAGGCTACCAGATCCTAACGGAAAGTTCTTACTCCATTATAAATAACTTTGAAAGCAGACGGGACATCTCCTCTCTGGGAGGAAATTAGCTGCATATTTCACTGAAACCAAGAACACTTATTTTCAAGAACATAGTGACTTTTTTCCTCAGCACTTAAAAATGAAAAAAACCTTTGCTCTGAGAACTTGCTGCTTACATGGTGATAACCTCTACATCTTCTTCCCTTGCAGAATATGAAAGTGCAACTTCCTATCGCTGGCTTCTTGGCTTGGTTTGGTTGTTCGTTGGTTTCTACTTGTTTTGATGACTGATTTCCCACAATTCTGCTAAGTTTCAAGTCTGCAGCACACTTTTCCTTTGCTTACTATAGATCATTTTTCCACATGTGCCTCTGTTTCTGAATTTCTTAGCCTGCAGTCAGGAGGACTACAGGGAAATGAACTCACTTAATAGTGACTTTGGATTTAAGGAAGCTAGTTAATGCGCTAATGATATTCTCCAAGCATATAGAAAATAGCTAGAAAATGGAAATTTTATCAGATTAATACCACAGTAATCACCAATGTCTACTTTTCCTAAGGTCTGTGTCTTTCAGTCTGCTTTTCTCCCTAATTTCTAAAGCACCGAATTTGTTGGATTATTTGTTTCCATGACAACAAGCATCAGTCTCACAAACACAAGCAAATAATTTTACTATGGGGAAAATAACAGGAAGAGAATTGTGGTTGAAGCAAAAATGTATTCACAGAGACATTTCTGAGCTTAAAACAAAAAGTTCCCTCATCACCAGACATGTCTTCCCATGAGTTTAACCAACTATTTTAAGACTCAAAAAACCTTGTAAAACTAGAACAAAATGCTAACAAAATCACAATAAAGACTTTGTCGAGTGCCTTAATGCCCTGCAATTAATTTGCAAAAGGCCTTTTTAAGATACAAATGAAATAGCAACTAAAGGATAGTTGACATCTCACTAAAAGCACACCAACAATGACCTGAGTGAACTCAGAGAAGATTCTCAGTCACAAGGAACAGGCCTTTAACACCCAGCTTCTGACGAAGGTGTACGAACATCATCTGCAGACACACATTACCACGTCCCACACAGAAGATGAAACTCGGACCCCAAAGAAAGGAGAGAAATGTTTAATTCAGAAGCCATGACTAAGTGCCTCAACCCAGTTTCTTTTATCAGTCAGAGTGATAAGAATATCCCTCTGTGTTTATGCTGCTACCCTGCATACTGCTGCTTTGCCTCCACAATAGGAGGCTACACATCCTAATGAAATACAGGATGCTTTGTAACACATGGATTTTTGAGAAAAAGACAGTTCCTTGAGGAGACTAGGTATCAGGCCTACAACCTATAAAGTTTTTTTGTTTTCTTTTTAAATGGGGGTCTTAGTTTGGTCAAACATTAGATTACCAAAAGCTAAAGCAACCGTATAGGAACAACAGGCAGAACACAGGCTAGCATTAGGCTGGTGTTGCGGTTAAGGGTACAATCACCTGAGTGGGCTACTAACAAGCTATGTCACTCCCTAGTGCCTGGACAGCAAAACATCTGGACTGGACATGATTAGGTACATAACAATGTTTCGAGAGGCAAAGCTCAGTCCTGCTCAGATCAGAACACATGAGACTCTGTCTAAATACTAACAGTTCCTAAAAATCTTTTAAATCTGCCCTCCACAGCTCTTCACTCTTTTATGTCTCCCTTCACACACTGTCCACTCTCCTTCTAGTCCCCACCCCCCCACATCACACACACACACACACACACACACACACACACACACACACACACCACTCATGTCTAGTTTCTTTCTGTTGCTCCTCTCTGAGACCTACAGAGCTGTTTGATCAAGAGATACACTTGGCCAGGGTGGCACTGAGCCTTCACTCTAGAATAATGGCTCCTTGAAAATGAAGAATTCATGAGAAGCAAAACTGATTAAAATGGGGGTCATGGTTGTGATTGCTTGGCCTTTCCTATATTTATAGCTTTATTGCCATGCACATAAATCAAAGTCACTTCAAGACTGACACTCTGAGAACTGGGAAGCTGATTTAACCTTCCATCACATACTTTCAGTGAGATGTGCGATGTCTCCTTCTCTTCTCTCTGGCCTATCCTGTCTTAAAAGAAACCAACTCTCAACACATGCCTGTTTTTGAACACTCAATGGCACTCTTATGGGTTTAATCACAGTGTTATCAAGACAGGTATTTGATTGTTTAATTTATTTATAGTCCCTGCCATCAGGGAAGCTCCAGTTACCAGTAACTACCAGAAAATATTTTAGTTAGGTAAGACTGGGTTTGAACAAGCATCCATGTTTGGAATACATTAGTGGGGTGAGAGGAGAAAAGGAAAGCCAGAAGTTAGAGTCTGGTCTTCTGTCAGTGAGCAGAACCCAGCAGACTTTGTTCCTTTGTCACCACCTTGCTGAGAGGAGATCCACATCTGCTGGAAGGGTTGCTCCCTCCCTCTTGTGTGAGTTCCTCCAATGTTTGTTTTATGACCCTGAGGATTACTTGGGGGGGGGTCACTCCTTAGTAGTGTGTTTCAATCATTCTAATCTCCTAGTGCTTGCTTTCTCCTGCTCTGAACTGCATACTTGTGCTTTCTATATTTCATTCATCTCTGGAAAAGAATCTGTGGCATTTGTTTCAAGTGTCTCTTCCTAGTGTCATCCCTTCTTTTCCCTTTGATTCCATCTCAGTAGCATTCCTATACAATATTCCTAGCACCAGTGTAAGTACAAGGAATAGGAGTGCATTTCTGTCCAAGATTCTAAAGTATGAAACTCAATCAGATTTTGAAATCTTGGTATTCAGCCAAAAGACTGAGAATAAGTGACTTTTGAGGACTTGACTTTGAATAGAGCACCTATTGTAACATCCAGGGCTTAAGGGAACATTGCAGAAGAGGAGTAGAAAGAGTGTGAGAGGGGAAAATGACCTGTGGAACGCCATCTTTTGGACATGATATGCCCTTTATACTCATGAACTCACAGCAGCTATCACTACCTGAACAACTTGCACAGAATCAAGCCAGATAATATTTCAGCATGGAGGGAGCTCATGAGGCCCCACCCTTAGCTGAGAAGCTATTGGTTGTTATTGTCTACTGGGGAAGGAGGATTCTTTTTTTTTTTTTTCTTAAAAGCATATGGCCATTGATAGATTGTCTATGCTCAAGCTGGTAGCCCCATGTCCATTCATTAGTGCATTCAGGTAGCATCAATGGGACTCCAGTAGGTTGTATTTTTTAATAAGGACATGAAGGTAGGAGGAGGATATGTATAGTATGAGAGGCAGAATGCTCAGGGGAAATGGGAAGAGAATCAGAATAAGATACAGTGTATATGTGTATGAAATTGTTTTTAAAAAGAAGAATATTCTCTAAAACAATTTTAGTGTTTGGCATCTCCTGACTATAAATCATGTTCATATAAATTTATACTACATTACTATATATTAACAATATATGAGCATATATATGAATATATATTCAAATACATTTTTTTTCTCGTGTCTGCTTGCATCACCTCATTGATGATGCTGTGGAATTGGTGCAGCAGACAGGTGTATTCCTCATGATCTGAACATCCACAAAGGGTTGAATTATGCAGTTTTTCCACATGCTATGCCAAAGAACCAATGTCTCATTTAAGTAACTTTCCTATGTTTCCTTAGCTTTTTTCCATTTGCCTTCCAAAAAGGAAATTAGCATCCAATTCAAACATAATTAAAATATAAATTAACCAATGATGATAACTGAAGAATGAGTCACGCTGTAATGAAGTTGTGCTTCATCTTATAGATTGTTACAGCCAGCCACACACAGCACTTTCAAAAATAGAAGTTCAATTTCAAACGTAATGTAAATGCTCTTCTAAATCAATTTGTCTTTTCCGTTAGAGCTCAGCTCAAAAGCCATCCAACTTTCCATCGCAGACTACAGAAGACCTGCTTCTGGATAGCGTTCATGTGGAAACAGAACCAGAGTCACCATTCTAGAGGGCAAAGTTCACTGTCGACGACTCAGCTTAGCTACTTAAAGGAATAAGCAATTTGTAAATTTCTACCAAAACTGCAGTTCAGCTTCAGAGATGCAGGAGTAGAAATATGTCTTCCCTCATTATTGCCTCTCCAAATCTGACTTAACTGTATTTCTCTGGCAAGCAATTAAACCACAGACAAGAAACTGAATTAGCATTCAGTGATCGTGATAAAGTTCCTTGGCAATGTCAGAATGCTTGTACCCTCAATGTATGATTTTTCAAATTATGAGACAACAATAAATCTAAGAAAACAGAGAAGCCTTGTTTAGTCCACCTTGGAGAAGCCCATGTTTTTGTGCATAAGGCAGAATCCCTACACTGAGCTGAAGACCTCACTGTAACAAAATGTCAGCTGAGTCAACTTGGTTTGATCTGTAGGAAGCCATCCATAGGTCAGGCACTAGCAGGTTGCTACAGCAACTGAAACAAAGGAAATCCTGAAAGGGCATGGTTTCCATAGCTAGAAAATACTCAAAACTCAAAAACAGAGTTGTACTATTCCCAAACTGATATACCCTTTCCTTTGTGGTGAATCTGTGAATCAAAGCAAAGCATTATTCACTTAGATTTATCAAAGTACGTTCCCTCCTCTCTCTCTTACGTCCCAGCAGTGACTGCTAAGGGTTCTATCCAGACTTAAAGTATATTTGCATGCACAGCAGCCTTTTTAATTACATTAAGTCTATCTATTTTAATGACAACAATGGCAGTTGGGGACAATATAAATCAAACGTAATGACTTCTGCTCAGATTCCTCTGAAGTTTGGATCTGAAATAGTAATAAACTCTGCCTTTGTGATTCTATCACACAACAGTCCTAAGCCAACCACGAACTTCCCCAGTGCCAGTGCTAATAAATCTCTCTTCCAGAGACAGGGGAAATTTTCAGAGCATCGACTGCATTTCAAAAGGAAAAAGTGCTAGGAAAGAAATTCAGGTAGAAATGGTTGTAGACCATACAAAATATTCTAAAAAGAATAAGGCAGAACTTTTGTTCTTTGACTTGAAAGCCACATGTTCTCGAGATAATCTGCAAAATTTTTAACCTACAAAAAGCTCTTGCTGGTTGACTCCAGGCCCTGGATAGAAGAAGCATTCCTTCAAGGTCTGCTCTTACCACCTCCTCTCCCAGGAGAGAACCAGATTAGAAAAACAGCAGCCCTCAAAAGCATTTGCCTGGCTCTTCTTTGGGCTTTCCACTCCCCACATTCACCATCATATCCTATTCCTGTACATGGTATGTGGATTTGGCTGAACTGGTATAATAAAATGAAATGGAAGAAGCAGGGGCAAAAATCTTCTACTAATCTAGCCACAACTACACTTTCGCAGACTTGTCAAGTCTACCACCCATAATACAATAGAATAAATATGTCCATAAAAGCAGGAGGGCAGCAATTTTGTAATCGTCATGATAGGCCAAGAGCTCCACTAAAGTGACAAAGAAGTCTTTGGTCGACACAATTTAGTTTCCGCTAGTTCACAAATTCCTTAGCTTTCTTCCTTCTTAACAAATGAGAAACAATGCTTTTTAAAAATTTATTTTACTTCCTGTGCATCTTCCTCAGAAACAGTTTCTGGTCAAATACATGTAGCTGTGTGTGTGTGCTTACACTCACACACACAGATGATTTGGCAATTGCTCTATGTATAAAGTTATAAATTTATAAATTTTATGCTACCTATCTGAACTAAAAAAAAAAAACTACAGGACAAGAAAATGTTTACTGAAGTGCATTTTGTTATGTGAGATTTCTAGTACATTATTGTTGGTGAAAGATGCTTTAATTTTTTTAAATCAAGATGAGGTGGGGGCTGGAGAGATGGTTCAGCAGTTAAGAGCATTGACTGCTCTTTCAAAGGACCCAGGTTCAATCCCGGCAACCACACGACAGCTCACAACTGTTTGTAACTCCAGCTCCAGGGGCTCTGACACCCTCATAAAGACATACAGACAGACAAAACAACAAGGTACATAAAAATATAAAGAAATAAATTATTTTTTTAAAAAAGGAAAAGATGGAGTGAATGGCTCTACAATACTATTTCTCAGACTGGATGCAGCTATCATAAACATTTACTCACACCCACTGTAGTTACCTGCACTAGTTCCTTACAGACTACCAACCTCAGTCAAGGAAGGGGGGAGGCCTCTTTTTGGCATTCATAATGTACTTCCGATTAACTTTTCTCTAATTACCAATTTGCATAAGTAATGTAAAATATTATAGTGTGGTGTCATAGTCCTTAAGCAATTATGAATGTTGTATGGAAAGGGCATAAGTAAAGTCAGAGAGTGGCTCCCACATGGCAAATGGAGCCATGACACAAACCCTCCAAAAGCTACTCAAATGACAAGTTTCCCAAGGTCCCTTCCCATGAGTATTCTTCCCATTTTCTTCACTGCAGCAGCCCATGTCTTTACGGCAGTTGCTTGCACTGTATCCATATATAGTAGTTTGATTTATAGTATTCATCATAAATACGCATTCCTTTTAAGAAAAAAAGACTACACAGTCAAGATTTCATTCTCTAAAAGCGCTTCCAGCTTCTTCATGCAGAATCACACACAGACTCAAAATTTGCTGGAACACAGGACATTACTTACCTTCAAGGGTTGTTCCTTTACCAGAAAGGGCTTCTCCAGCCCCAGACGCATACAAGGCTGTCACAGATAAGTCGTATTGTGTCCCTTCCTTCAGTCGCCTCAACACTGTGTTGGTTGTCTCTCCCCTCACGGTGACCTCCTGGGTTTCACCTCCTGCTGCTGGGGTGTATGTGACAAGATACTGCTTCACGTTTCCTGGTGCCCCACTCCAAGACAGCTTCAGAGTTGATGTTGTAGCGTCAGAAACTCTTAAGTCTCTTGGATTCCCTCTAACTTCATTAAAAAAGATAATAGTATCAAAAGGCATTATTTAGTTTTAAAAAATGACTTGAAAACACTCATTTTTTCATATATATGTTATATAAAATTTACATCCTATGTAATGACTCTATGGCAGTACACACCACTGCCTCACTAACAAAATATAAGCTTTGCTAAATAAGGTCCTACACAATAGTAAACAATGAGCAAATGGCATCTAATTCCTTTTCTGTGCTTATACAAATTAAAATCTTCCACAGAAGTCAGACATAGTAGCGTACTTCTGCAATCCCAGCACTTAGGAAGGTAGGATAGAGAGATCAGAGGTTTGAGGCTAGCCTGGGCCACATATATGCATTCTGTCTCAAAGGGAAAAAATCTTTTGTGTAAAATCTGCCATATAAAATATTCTTCTTAAAGCTTTCCCATAAGTGGAACTAGGTAATGTGTGTTGTTTCCATGTGACCAGCGTATTTCCTTTACCTTCTTCGGTAGCTGCATTTCCTGTCAGTGGAGAGCCAGGTCCAGAGGAATATTCAGGAATTACAGATATTTCATACTTTGTGTCTGGCGTCAGGTTCTCCAATGTTTTCCTCCTCTGATTGGCTGGGGTACTGACTTCTTTGGTTTCTCCACCAGATACTGGTCTGTATATAATTCGATACCTTAAGACTTTCCCTGGAGCTTGAGACCAGGTAATTTTAAAACTGTCTGTAGTCTCATCTGTCACCTTCAGGTTTCGTGGTGCTCCTTTTACTGAAATTTAAAAATGCATAATTCTTTTTTTAAGCTAGCTGATTTTATGTGAGTACAAAAAAACTTGCTTTTGAACACTAATTATAGTATTTTTCTAACTAAATTCCAGGGCCAGCTTTATTTGTAAGCATTCTGGTTACAACATTCATTTAGCCAGACCTTAAATAAATTCTGAAGCCATTCTGCAAATAATTTCTTATTTGTATGGTCATTACTGTAGAGGAAAACATATATATATATATATGAATGGGAAGTATGTGATAAGCACTTAATGAATATCATTACATATAAATCTCAAAGTTGAATTGCAATGTGAATAGCATAGACTTAGGGTCTTCAATTAAATTTTCAAGTAAGGGCTCAAATGAGAATACCATTGGACTTTATGTTTGGTAAACATGCTCAAGAAAAAAGACTGTCCATATGGACAACACGTTCAATAATGGTAAACTCAGAGTCATCAAGTTTTCAACTCACTGAGGCACAGCTGTAGTGTAATGTGATTGTATGCACCCAACAAACAGAATTAGAAGTTTACTTAAAATGTCAACAATCATTTGACATGGGGCTGGAGAGATGGCTCAGTGGTTGAAAGTATGGCTGCTCTTCCAGAGGACGCAGGTTAGTTCCCACCACCCACACTGCAGCTCACAACCACCTGTTACTCCAGTTACAGGGTATCTAACACCCTCTTCTGGCCTCTGAGGGCATTGTACACACCTGGTACATACATGTGCAGGAAACACACCCAAATACACAAAAGTAGAATGAATATGTCAAAATTTAAAAAGAAAAATTCAACACACAGGTAGGTCACTCCAGACAGAAAAAGAAAAAAGAAAATAAATCCATCAGTAAACATAATATGTGGGGTGCAGTGATTGTATACTTTAATCCCTGTACTCAGAAGGCAGTGGCAAGTGGATCTCTGTTGGTTAAAGCCCAGTTTGGTGTACATGGCCAGTTCCAGGATAGCTAGAGCTAAATATTGAGACCTTGATCCCTCCTCTAAAAAAGAAAGGAAAGACAGAGGAAGAAGGAAGAAAGGAGGAAGGAAGGAAAGGGAGAAGTTGTAGTTTGCAAACTTTACCTATGATTCATTGGCTATGTCAAGAAGAAAGACCAATTAGTCAAAACAAATGAAACAGAATGACGAATGGCTGAGGATCCTGGCTCTGAAGCTTAATAGGTGCATAATTTGAGCCACAGATTGCTCAGCAGTTAAACATGACTACTTATTAAATTATTAAAATACCTGAATAAGATAATCCATGGGAAACATTTAGCATAGCGTATGACACCTAGTACAGACTCAAAAACCACCAGCTTAATTAATGTTAAATGTCAAAACTTGGCTATTTGCAAATGAAATTTAGATGTCACAATCTCGTGAAAAGCAGCAAACCTGATAGGCATCTTTTGTGGTCTCCAGTGTCTAAAATCTTGAGTATCTATGACTACAACTCAAACTCCCTTTTCTTCTTCCTCTTTTTTTTAAGACAAAAAGTGAAAATGTGGTATGTTTATTTCTACAGCTTATTTTTATGTAAAGAAGTGATAATAAAAAGAACTCTATAAGTAATATTACAGAGGAAAACAGAGCCTTGTGGCCAAAAGCAAATAATGTCAATATATTTGTAAGTATGGTAGTTTTTCAGCCTATTGAAAGAATGAAAATAAAGCCAAGTGCAGAAAACACAACTGTTTTTAAGGTATTTAATTCCAAGGTTAGTGTCCTAAAGTGACTAATAGTATAGTTGTCACATGTGCCTTCTACCTCTTCCTATAGAAAACTGTACTTGTTCTCTTATGTTTGAAGAGAAGGCTGAAATAAAACTTAACAGAATGGCAGCCCCTCAAACCTTAGTGTTCTGGGAGAATGCAAAACCATCAGTACAAACAGTGAGTCTATTTGTACCAGAAGATATCAGAAGTAAATGGGAAAATTCAGTTCAACAGCTAGGCAGACTGCTTCACATTCAGTTTTTAAAAGCTGTCAGACACAAGTTTCTTCTTGAACTGTGTTAGGCAGTATCAGCAATCAACAAAAAAAAACAGAAATATCTTAAGTACAAATATCTAAGTTATAAAAACACACAAAAATTTGTTAGATATTTCAGTTGGCCTACAGCCATAACTATTCCTCTATCTTGTACAAAAGAAAATTATCAATCTTCTTTGAAAAATGTTTTAGAGACAAAGATATTCCCTAACTGTATCAGTAAGGTTGTAATATATGCTGGATCTATCTGCAAGTTCTTCTTGCACATCTTAAATTCTCATGATGCCCTTTGGATTCTTTCCCTTGCACCTGGTCAAAACAGGAAAAAGAAGCCACATCTCTTGTAATCATCACTGTCTCCATGTTAAGAGTAGTTGACATATCTTAATTTTTTTTCTTGGCCAGACTAAATGTCAAATGAAATTAATTATGCCTAAAGGTATTCAGCTCTAATCAGTAAAGATGATATATTTCAGATACCAGTAGAATTAAGTCACTCACATCCCAGCAGCATTTTTCACAGTAGCTAAAAGTGGGAACAGCCTAAATAAATGAATAAACAAAGTATGGTGTAGTCATTCAATGAGACAACATTCACCCTTATAAAGAAATGAAATTCTGCCCAAATATGGTGGCACAGGCCTTGAACCATAGCACTCAGGAGTCAGAGGCAGGCAGAGCTCTGTATATTCAAGGTGAGCCTGATTTACACAGAGAATTAACGTCAACCAGGGCTATATAGTGAGACCTTGTTTCAATAAATAAATAAATAAACTCTGACAGAAGCTGCAACATGGATGAGGAATTACGCCAGGTGAAAGAAGTCAGACAAAGGGACAAGCATCACATGATTACATTGGATAAGGGCTTACAATAGTCAGATTCAAAGAAACAGAAAGCAGGACGACAGTCTGAGAACAGAGCGTTGGGAAGTGGAGATCCCTATGGTACAGTGCTTTGGTTACACACATTCAGCACGCGGATGGTGGTGATGATGGCTATACAAGGTCAGTACACTTCGTGCAGTTGAAATGTTCACCTGAAAATGACTGAAGTGCCTTAAAAGCGTCTGTTTGATTGCTTCTCATTTTATTACCATGTACTAAAAGCAAGTTGGTTTATTCAGGCTATAACTTTGCTATCTAATTAATCGCAAGGTTTTGAGAAAACGTGGAAGATGCCGCACCGCACCTTCAGCTGTGCTCTCCTCTCCAGTTAGGGGAACACTGAATCCATCCTCATATTCTGCTGTCACATTGACCAAGTACAGGGTCTCTGGCTTCAGGTTGCTGAGAACAACACTGGTGCTTGAAGATGGCTCCACCACTGTGACCTCGTCATCCCCGTTGGTGTCCTTGTATGTAACATGATATGAGAAAACATGTTCTCCAGCAGGAGACCACTCAGCTCTGAAACTATTAGAAGTCACCTGAGTAAACCGCAGATCCTTTGGTGGCACATAAGCTGTTTAAATGAAAAAAAAAAGAAGAAATAATTTAAACTTTTAAATCTATGCAAATAAAAATAGACCCCTTGCCTCTGTGCTTCTGAATTTGTTGATATTGATTCGGGAGCAGGGTCATTGAGAGCCAAGCATATGACCGCTGAGAGAAGGCCTCCTTCTTAAAAGGACGTTCAGGTCATTTTCCTTGACTATCCACAACAGTAATGATATTATACAAAGGAAGCAATTAATTAAAATGGAACTTGAATTCTGAGCTTCTCAAGCAGTAATGGAATAAATGTTCCCTCACAAGTGTCTATCTTAACAGTAGCAGGTTTTAAATGAACCATAACAATTTTCCCAATCATCCTGGTCCTTGAATATTAACTCTTAGTGACAGGTAGGCAGATATTTCAAAGTAAAAGTAAGGCATTTTCTGGCATATAAATAATTATAATAACTGGGATGGTGCCTCAGTGGGGAAAGCCCTTGTCACGCAAGTGTGAGGTGACTGAGTGTGAATCCCCCAAGTCCATTTATATCTGGGTGCAGTGGGGTTCCTCTGTAACCCCAGTGCTTCCACAGCAAGAAGAGGGTCTGGGGAGAAGAGAGCTCAGCCTGAAGAGCACAGCAGCGAGCAGCAAAGACTGTCTCAAATAAAGTGAGAGTCAAGGACAACACCTGAGGCCTCTGACCTCCACACATGTGCCATAGCATGCACATGCCCATCATCACACACACATACAACTACATATACACATCTACAAAAGAAGGGTTTTCAAAATAATACTAAACTGAGCATGCATTAAACTGATCAAAAGAAGAGACAATGCTTAATGCACATTGTCCTTGGGGGACATACAAACAGGAGAGACACGAAAGTATAAAGTTACTAACAAAAAAGACAAATGTGTAAAGATGCATATACTAGAAAACTGAAGGAGAGTTTAGAAAGGGGGTAATACTTCTAACTAAACACTGGAAAGCAGAATTTAGACACATCAAGAAGAAAGAATAGAGAATTCCAGATGTGAAGTATCATGCCCCAAAACAAGAAAAGAGAATGCACCAAAAGAATCCAAAGGTCCAAGACTTTTAGTTGCTTTGGGTTCAAAGGACCTGGATCTGTAGCTACACAGTAGAAATTCAGTAAGTGGTTGCTTAATTGGCTATGACAAACAGTGTGATGGAGCTCGGTCCTGAACTCCCCCAGGGATCTAGGGAGGGAAATCTCATGACTCTTTGGGTAAACAATCTTTTTCACCAAAAATGAAATGATGTGCATACCCTGGAGAAAGTTATGTGTCAGACCCAAATACGCTAAATTTGATGGTTTTCAATGGCAGTGGGAAGTTTCCCTGTACCCAGTGAATGGAAGAAGAATCCTACCCATGGTTTTAGAACTGGGAAGCTTTGTTCACAGTGAAATAACTTTCCAAAATCTACCAACCTTTCTTCTTTATAGCTGCCAACTCTTGCTCAATTCTAAGACAGATGGACTGTGTGAGTTCAAACGATATCCTCTGAAAGGCATCAAAATCCTCCACTGTGAACACATGGGTCTCAGGGGGAGGAGAGGCAATGGCTTCCAACTCGGAGCGAACAGCATCTTTTACACCAACTGCAAAGATCTCCACGTCCGAATTTCTGAGTTTTATAGCAGGGTCTCTGAAAGCATCTGATGACTTCCCATCAGTGATGAGAATCATGACCTTCGGTACATTACTTCTTGAGCCTTTGTTAGGAACAAATATTTTCTCTCTGACATAAGTCATTGCTTTGCCTGTGTTTGTGGATCCGCCCCTGTAGGGGAAGGTGTTTATTGCTTTGATTATGTCTTCAACTCTGTTAAATTCCTTCAATGTGAACTCAGTGTAAGGGTCTCTGCTGTATTGGACAAGGCTTATCTGAACCCTGTTTGGTGAAATCTCAAAACTTTTCGCAAGAACTTCCAAAAAGGCTCTAACTTTAACAAAGTTTGCGATCCCGATGCTATAGGAACCATCAACCAAAAACACGATATCAGCTTTTATATCCACACCACGTGAACATTCTGTGAAGAGAAAGAAAACCCGCACATAAACAAATGTGAACTAAAATATAATAAAATTAAGATATTAATAGCTCTAGATATCTCACTTTCTTCATAAGTCTACTTCTTTTCAAAACCTGCTGCAGGACTGGAGAGGCAGCTTGGTGGGTCACACGCTTCCTGAGCAAGTATGAGGATCTGAGTTCTGATCCTAGGCACCCACATAAGAATCAAGTGGACCTGTAATGTAGTGCTGGGGGCACGGAGACAGGCAAATGCTGGTGCTTACTACCCAGCCAGTCTAGGCCAAAACAGCAAGCTCCAGGCTCCCGGAAAGACCCCATTGCAAAATAAAAGAAAGGGAGAAGAAAACTACTGCAAATACTGTGTTTAAAACAGAGTCTGGACTAGTAGGCCATACTGTGGTATTCCAACCCCCGTGATAAAATGACTGACTTACCCACTTGCACTTTCATTGGCTGAGTCTTCTCCATTACCGAAATCGGCTCACTGGATGTCAGTCCCTTCATGGCGGAAACACTGATCTGGTATTCCGTGTCAGCTGAGAGGTCGCGAACATTGAGTGTGGTCGTCTGAGGCCCCACACTCAAGGCGTGATGTCGGCTTCCTGCAGCCATTGGCGTGAGGAGGACTTTATAGCCGGTCACAGCGCTGGGAGACGGATCCCAGCTCAGCCTAATGTATTTTGATGAAACTTCTGTGGCAACTAGATTTGAAGGAGGCTCAACGACTAGGAAAAAAAAAAAGTGTGGTGGTTGTTAATGTACAGCTCTATTAAGTTTTACATTTGAATATCCAATTCTCTTTGTTCACATTGATGATGTCTACATCAGAAAGTGTTCATGGATACCCTGTCCCCCTAATCCACCTGTATGAACAAACAAACGGTTTCTGTGGCCAGGATTGTAGTTAGTACACTGAAAAATTTGGTTGGGAAGAAAAGTTTTGAAATAAACGTATGAAAGTAGATTTAATGTTTAATCCTCTGAAACCACAATTTTCATTTTGAACTTGGCATTTTAATCATTGTCTTTATTTTCATGTCCCAATAGAGATGTTGGCTACCTGTTCTTTATGATGATGATTTACTCACTTACAGGCCCTGAAGAAAGATGGGCATAGCTGGGATGTGATCGTGGCTACCCATGCAGGAAGTTCAAACAGCCACACAACAAAAATTTGCCTGATCATGGCAAGCACAAAACTACACTTGACTAAGAATTAACCTGTTCAAAGTAGAGAGAGATGATAACCAAAGGAAAGTGAAAGCAGGCGTATGGATCTTGTGATCCATAATTTCTTGTGGGGAAATTAGCCATTCGACAGTAAAGATAAAGAAAGGATTCAGAGCCTAGGAAGCATGGAGAAGTCCTGGGAGAAGCAAAGCCAAAGAACTTAGCAAAATATGCTTGAAGATGGAACCACATGAAAACCATACTTAACCCCTTGTCCATTCCCACAGTGAGAAGAAGACCACCATGAGAAAATATTAGGCTTTTCGGGGTTCAAATAAATACTTGTAAAATATCTTTTGGCAATGACTGCCCTCTCTTCTATGTACTTAGAAGCAATAAGTGATGAAGTGGGGAAACCTTTCAGATGTGGGAGTATCAAATGGAGCAATCTTCGAAGTAGCTCTGAGCTTTGAACGCATTAGGGAACACATGCTAATGGGAAGTCCTTTTCCCTGGGCAGTTGATAGAAACAATGCTATCAGTCTTTCATGTTCTAGAATGCTATAGTGTCTGCAACCTGCCAAAGTATAGGTCTGCATATGAAATAATTAAAGCAAATACCAGAAAAGCCTGATTATAGATAGACAATATAACACAAAAAGACTTTTTTATAAGAGTCTAATCGATGGAAGAGGGTATTCTTGTAAGGCTCCACCCCAAAGAACTACAGGCAATAAAGAAAGACAGAAAGTGGGAGTAGTTTTCCTAGAGGTGAGCCCCCAACTGTTAGTCCAGTACCAAGTAGACCCTGGAAGTCATATACATACAAGTAACACTAAACAAATTCAGTGTAAATAAAAAGGCTATATTAATATATTTGTGCATCTACACACACACACACACAAACATATGTGCAACAACAACAAAGAAAAATAATCCATAATTTGAAGGGAAGCGAGGAGGAACATGTAAGGATTTGGAGGAATAAAAGAGAGGGCAGAAATTATGTCATTATATTTTAACTTTTTTATTAAAGTTAAAAACGTTAAATAAACTAAGTCTAATCAAATTTTGCCCTCCCAAAAAATGTTAAGGAACTTCACAGAAACTAAATATTTTGTCAAATTTCCCCTGGAGGGAGGAAATAATACCATTGTATTAACAGGTTGAGTTCAGAAACCAGACAATCACTACAGGATATGGTTAAGATAGATCTATTCTAGAATACCTATAAAGCAAGAACCGCTGTCAAAAAGTTCTGGTGTCTAAATACCTCTCAACAAACAAGCACTCACCTTCTTCTCCACTAACCAGTTCACCAAGTTGTTCATCCACTCCTGAACACACCTGGGAGATGATCTCATTCTGAATGTCCACAATTGCATCAAAATTGGCCACGTTGAAAACGTGGTTCAAGGAAGGTGTGGATGCAATTTGTTTGAGTTCTTTTGCATCTGCAGCTTTAATACCTTGAAAACAAAGGGTTAGACTATGTAAAAATGGGAACCCTACCAATTGCAAGAAGTTCTTTGCAATAATTCTAAATCTCAACCTGATGATACTATTAACCCTTTTAAAGTCAAAATCCAGAGTTGCTTTGACACATGCCTTTAATCCCACCACATTCAGGGCAGAGGCCAAAAGATTTCTGTGAGTTCAAGGACAACCAGGCCTACATAGTGAGAACCTATCTCGAATAGGTAGATGATAGATAGATGACAAAGAAATGTTCAATAACAAAGGATTTTATAATTTCACAAAAAGTAACCAGCCAAAGAGAAAAACAAATGGTTAATAGAGAGAGCCCCACCCCATTTTAACTGTGCCATCACTTGTCTCTGACATCTGTAAAGATAATATGTCTTAACTGTGCTATCACTTGTCTCTGACATCTGTAAAGATAATATGTTTTATTCCAAAGTGCTGAATGAGCTGGAGCCCTGTGGATACTTCAAGTATTATGTAATGCAGAATGCATAAAATCCATCTAATGATAATACAAGGAGGATCTTTATTCGAATCATTGGCAGAATGTTCTTTGAAAAGTAGAGAGCTGGCAAAGCATGTTACTATCACCTCACTTAATCCATATGCTAAAAGAGTTTTCTGAGGAAATAGATAAGCAGAATTTTTACTCAAAGACAACTTGGCTTAATGCCATTTCTATCAAATGCAGTAAACACTTTTGACAGCATCCTTCCTTGAGGACTCAACCTTTATCTTCTTAAGCATTAAGTGCAATGAAGGAGATCTAGAAAGAAAATGGCTGGTCAGACTTAACCTACCCAGGGAGAAAACCTCAACTCCAATGCTACGAAGCTCCCGTGCTGGAATATCCACTTCATCCTGTGACTTTCCATCCGTGATAATTATTGCCACTTTAGGAAAGCCGGCTCTTGAGCCAGCAGATTCAGTGAAAGTGTTTTTAACTAAGTAGTCAATGGCATCCCCTGCAGGGAAAAAAGAAACATGCGCATGTACTCTAGGCACTCACTCCTTTGCCAAACTTAGAGCCTAAGAGGTTAATTCCAAAGGCACTTGCTATACAATCAAAATAGACACTTTATTTATTTTAAACAATAAAGGGATCTCTCTAAACATACCTGTCATTGTGTTGCCGCCTTTGTATGGTATTTTTTTAATTGCAGCAAGCAGGTCATCTCTTCGGTAATACTGATTTAAGTTAAATTCAGTCCTGGTATCTGTGCTGTACTGAACAACTCCAACCCTTGTTTTCTCCTCCCCAATGTCAAAAGCAGACACAAGAGCAGCAATGAAGTCTAAAATATACTTGAAATTATTTCTTCCCACACTCCAGGAGCCATCCACAAGAAAGACTAAATCAGTCCAGGCACTGACCGAGCACTCTGAAACATATTTAACATATTTTTAGTTAAAACAGTACACCTTTAAAAAACACAGGCTAACACTGCAAAAAAAATATTCCAAATCATTCTATTGCTTATAATGTATTGGACCGATTATTTTCCATTTACACACATAAAAGAATATAAAACCTTAGAACACTGAAGCATTTCCAGTGCACTTATCAAGAGCCATTTTGGCGATTGGGTGTCTTTAAATTGCTAGGTAAGACATTCTGTGCAAAGAAATAACTAGACACACGATACATACTGCCCAGGAGAATGCAGTCCAAGCATGCACCCTGCCAACCTGTATCTCTAAACCACATCTTTACACTTCCCCAAATGAAGATTCCATAAAACATCTGGGAGACACACAAAAGAAATGAGTGTCTCCTGCCTTGTTACTTATCAACAGGTAAATATAATCTGTGCTCTTTAAGCAGATGAGTCTAAGTTGAAGAGAAGAGCAAATATTTAATAGTCTGCCATATTTCCCAATATAAATGTCTAAGTTCATAGTCAAGGTAGTCTACACATACAGTCATACAAAGTAGCCAAAATATCTTCTCTTCATTATCTCTGTATTCAAATTTGACAACTAAGACCTCCATTACTAAACAAAAAGAGGAAATATTGTTGATGTAAAAATCCAAATGGCCATGTGGTATCCTTAAGGGATTAAAATGCAGTGTGCTTTTATGACCATACGTTATCTTTCCTTCTTCCATGGTCAAGGAAGCACGTTGGTTTTCATGAAAATCTGCATTTGTAAGGCAACATTCAGTGGATTTCTGAAGATGTTTTTGTCCTTGAAGTTAGTTGGTAGATAATAAAAGAAGTATTTTGGCAAAGAGAAGCAGGAAAAGGTCCTGGAAAATTGTGCAAGACAATTTCAAGTTGCATGCTTAAATAATTTCTGTATGCTATTTAATAGAGAGAGCAATTTTAGTTTTTTAAAACCCATATCTGGCAGAATATTTTGTTTTAGGATAAATATTGATAGCTTGGGAAAATATTAATGTAACTGCATAGGAGAAACTCCATTTCAGATTATTGGACTTCTAAGAGAGAATGATAAACAGTGATCTAGAAGAAATTTTTCCAGAGAAAGAGGTCTTTGTGTTTATAATGTTTTTATGATCAATCTGGGTCATAAAGACAACTTACAAAGTGACAAAATCAGAAGTCCAAGAAACTCCTAAGGAGTTCACTCTAGCAAGTCACACAAAGCACCTTCAGACAAAAGAAGGCTAACAGCCTCATAGCCAAGACTAAATAAAAGTGCTTTTCATCTGGTTATATATTCAATTTCTTAGAGATGGCCTGCAGGAACTCTGAAAAGATTGGGAAAGCTGATATCATCAGCCAAGTCAGATATATCCCAGAGATGAGGTCAATATACAAATAGACTTAAAGTGTGTTTCATAGCAGTTGAGTTGCTTTGAGCACTAAGACCATCTCAGTCTTTTCCCAAACCTCTGTAAGCACCATCTGTTGCTATGATTTGTGTTAGGAGGACATATTAGCCAGAAGGTCAGAACTCAAGCTTTATAAGTATTTAGTTATACATTTCTCTCATCTCGCTAACTCCTTCTAGAGAAAGCTTATAGCTATTAATACAGAGAAGATGATCAAGCTTTATGTATAATTAGAACATCTACAGCAGGGCACTTGTAACTTCTACAAATCCAAGCAAAAGTATAGGAAGAAACTCACTTTGTATCTCTGTTTTCCTAGGTTTCTTCTCCCCTGCCTTTGCTGGATCACCTGTTTGAACTGAGTCAAAAACCCATCATTAACAAAAGAAATTACCAAATATAAGTACGTGTGTGTGTGTGTGTGTGTAGTGTGTATACATACATATATATACATATACATATATATATACACCTCTTAAAACAGAAGATATACATTTTTATTTAATATCGTATTTCAAATGTTTGGTCTTGCCCAAATTGTCAGAATGCCAAACAACAATTTCCTTACAAATAAGTTATTTAATGAAATGTCAGAGATATTTCAAAAAGACTTTAGTGCTTGAAATTTTTGGTGTTTCAAATCATTTTCATTCAGGATATTTCTGTTACTTATAGAGACCAAGGTTAAAAGGCATGAATGAATTGCATATAAGTACTAATAGCAAGGGTCATAGAAAGTGGTGCTGATATGTTACTTATATAATAGGAGATTAAATCTGAGGTTGGAAAATTATCTGCAAAATGCATATACATGTTATCTATGTGATAATAATAGTCAAAGAAAAGGAGGTTATCAATTTGATAGTGGGGAGGACATGGACGGAGTTGGAAGAAGGGGATTGGCCGGGGGCTGAAAGGAGGGGAGAAAGAGATATAATGATATTATGAAAGTGCTCAAATGTGTATGTGCTCTTACTTGTCAGTTGACCTATAACTGGCACACTTTCTTCTACTTCATCATAGGAAGTTATAGTCACCACATACTCTGTCTCAGGAACAAGGTCTGTTAATAGAGTTTCCGTGGTGCTAGCTGCAAGGGTAAACTCTTTAGTAGGCCCCTCTGTAAATACAAAAGGGAAAATATGAATGCATCCAAAACTTTCCCAGTAATAACATATGACAAAAGAAGTCTAAATGTATCCCCATCACTGAAAGTTTTGCCATGTACTCTCCCAAGACATCCAAACATTTTTAACTATCTTCCAAAAAGAAGATGCTGCATTTTTAGAAAACCCAATATTTACAATAGTCTTGCCTTTATCTGACAGTCACATTCAATACTTTTTAAAAGCTTGAAATTCCTCTAAGTTCAGGGTACATTAGAATATCAGACCAAAAATAGAGCATCATTTTTGATAAAAACATGAAATAATAAAACAAGCTATAAATAAAATATGACTCAGAAAGTAATTCAATTTTAAATTATAAATTGGAAGAGAACAGAAAGATAGAAAGAACCTTATTCAAATGTGGACCATACTCTGCTAGGTACCAATAGTCCTCTGAGTTTATTGAATTGGGTACCATGTGTGTCATGATATCATATACTGAGTATTTACTTACATAATGACTGTACTTCCATCTAGATTTTTTTAACTCTCAGTTCAATAAGAAAGCATGATAGCTCCTATGGACTGCATGTCTGTTAATACTTCAATTATATTAAATAATTCACAAAGCATAATTAAGAAAGGTAGCATATATAACAAAACTCCGAGAAATGCTCCTGATATCTACATGGGCCATGTACTGTATCTATGT
>PVIU01007916.1:61898-87866 GCA_004026605.1 Ondatra zibethicus | reverse complement strand
AGCTCACAGTTAAGGAGCCTGCACAAGCATGAGATAGCTCACAGTTAAGGAGCCTGCACAAGCATGAGATAGCTCACAGTTAAGGAGCTCGCCTGCACAAGCATGAGATAGCTCACAGTTAAGGAGCCTGCCTGCACAAGCATGAGATAGCTCACAGTTAAGGAGCCTGCCTGCACAAGCGTGAGATAGCTCACAGTTAAGGAGCCTGCCTGCACAAGCATGAGATAGCTCACAGTTAAGGAACCAGCCTGCACAAGCATGAGACCTAAGTTTAAGGGCCTGAGTTTGAGCACACACAGTTAAAGCTGGACCTGCTGGCTCAAGGATGAGGACCTGAGCTAGATCCTGAGCCTTGAGTAAAAAGCTGGGTGTTGTGTGTGCTTGTTATCCCAGCGCTGGGGAGGCAGAAACACGAGGGTTCCTGATGCTCTAGCACAGCCAAGTCAGCATGCCTGAGCCCCCAGGGAGACCTGGGCTCAACAGGATGAAATCAAAGGGAGATGGCTCCTGTAATGACAAATCTTGGTCGTCAACTTGACACACCTGGGAAGAAGAAACTTTGACTGCGGAACTGCCTCCATCAGATTGGCCTGTGGGAGCATTTTCTTGATTGCTAACTGATGTAGGAAGACCTAGCCTCCTGTGGGTAGTGCCCTCCCTGGGCAGGTGGACTGTGTAAGCCAGTAAGGTAGCTGAGCAAGTCAGTGAGCAGCACTCCTCCAAGGCTTTCACGTCAGTTCCTGCCCCAGCTTCCCTCAGTGCTGGACCATAAGCTATAAATTAAAATAGCCCTTTCCTCCCCCAAGCCGCTTTTGGCCATGGTGTTTATCACAGCAACAAAAAGCAAGGTAGGACAGTGTCTGAGGCATGACACTGGAGGTTGACCTCTGGCCTCCATACACACACACACTTCTCAGGACACTGTACTCATCACGTAGTACAATGAGGGGAACCTTGGGCTGTCACAATCTACTCCCTTAAGTTTCCAAGCCTCAGCACAGAAGAGGAAACCAGGCAGGTGCCAGCCGTCCTCTTATGTCTGGAAGTGGGGCTCTGGAACTTCAAAGAGACCAAGGTAGCTAGAGGAGAAAGAACTATATATGGGAAAGGAAAGAGAATTCCCGTTTTCCCTTTTAAAGGAAGCTCTTTAAGGAGCTATATAAATCAGTCAAGTTGCAAGCAAGAACAGATGGCATACCCAAGCTGAAAATCTTTCAGAGATACAGAAAGAGAATATTTGCAGAAGTGAAGGCAGAGTTTAGGCAGAGTCAATAAAAGATCGTGCATCAGCCAGGCCACCCAAGACTAGAGAGAGCTGCCTTGTGGGATCTGGGACCTTTGTTAAAGAAAACATAGTGACTCTTGTTAAAGCTCCATAGATTTGACTCAGGACCACTGCAGTAGGCACAGGGACCTTGGCAATGGAATTTTGCTGTGGAGAAGATCCTGAGCTCACCTAAGTCCAGTATTGGTAAGTGGGGCTCCCGCAGTAAATCCCCAGCTAGTGCCTCCCATTGGACACACCTTTTTAGAAGCAGGAGTGTGAGGAAACACACTGACTTGGTCCCTAGAGATCGGCCTCCAAGGATACAAAACCAGGTAGAGAAAAGTGGACAGTGACCTGGAAGGCAAACAAAAAATTCCCGGTATCGAGTACTGTGATAATTTTTCTTCAGGTGGCTTTGTCTCCCTGCTACTCCCATTATAGGTGGCCATTTTTAAATCAATTGATCCTTTAATCCCTCCATTAGGAAGGGCAGGCAGTTTTATACTAAAAACTATGAAGCAGTCAGGTGTTTCACTAAGCTGGGAAACAGAGCTGATCTGCCAGGTGCCAAAGGAACCAACAAACCACAGGAAAGGGTTGAGGCTAATTGCCTCCTGAAAGTGAATAGCCAAGAGTGTAACCTGGGCAAAGTGCCTACTCCCCCATTCTGTTTGCTGTTAGTGGTGCTGGTGGTAAATGTTTATTTCATTTCTTTGTTTATTTAAATTGGTGTTACTCTGTCAACCAGCCTGGCCTGGGGATCACTATCTGGCTCGAGCTGGCTTCAAATTTGTGACAATTCCTCCAATTTAGTCTACCGACTGCTAGGATTACAGGTGTGAGTAATCCACACCCAGTTTTTCCATTTTTCTCCGAGGGTTGAGAGATGAACGCATTGGCTCAGATCAGGCTCACTGTTGAATGAACCCCAGACAAAACACTTTGGTGGTTTTATCAACCTGGGATTAGAGAAAGCAAAGAGGGAAGGCTAGCAATAGAAAAGATCCGAGTCAGGCTAGAGGAAAGTGTATTTGTTTCCCGTTTCTCTCAGAAAGAAGTCAGGCAGAAGCCCTTGAGGAAAGGGTAGCTGTAGGCCTCAGAGACCTAGGAATGCAGGTGTCAGAGCAAGGGAGAGAAATCTCCCAAGAGCAGTCTATGCCGGGGCAGACTGAGTCCTTGGCATGTCCTTTGGTGTATTGGCTGTACGCCAGATCCAGGGTGGAAACTGCCATTTCTCTTCCACCACTACCCCATGAAACCTGCCAGGTAGAGCCTTTTCATTGCCTACAGTCAGTCCTGAAAACACACACAAACACACTTAGGACTCCCCAGGGGTACTCAGGAAAGATGACAAGCCAAAATTTCCTCCCTGGAGAACAATAAACTCAATGCTAGTTAGGAACTCAAGAAAACTGCAGAAGTGATGCGACCACATGATGTCTACCAAGAATCCAGGGAAATAGGCCCTTAATCCCATTGTCACTGCACAATAAAGACAGCTGACATTTCATGTCTACAGGGACACCTCAAAATGTAAATGCAGAAAAATACGGTGCAGGGGATCATATCCAGGACAGACCCAAGATTACCCCTCACATTTAATTTTTTAGTATCATCAAATAATTCTGAACCTTTTATAAGGAATAATGACACAGAATTCATAATTAAAATATTAGAATTCCTTTTATAGCCATTGTGACATGAATATAAATAATTCTAACCCAGAAGATTAATTTCCCTCCCAAAGAAAGATTCCAGAAGAATATCTTTATAGTGAAACTCTTTCTAATTCCTTTAAATTTTTCATTATAAAGAATTATTGAAATTATACATTGTCTACAATGAGGCATTAGGGTTCAGAATGCTCTGGTTTGCCTATAGTGCTTATTTCGTCATGCTTAGTAGCTGGCATTTGGTCATATCAAAGCAGCAGATAAGGATAAGTTCTGAAAAAGACGCCGTGGATGACTGTAACTGAGAGCAGCAGGAGAGGGAGGATAAGGCAGGGGATTAATACTGCCAGAGAGACGATTTAAAGGAATCAGATAAACATGGAGTTCTGAAGATAGAAACCACAACAGGCTCAAATCTTCCTAGTGTGGCAAGAAAAGAGGATATAAAAGGGAAAATAAAATACACAGTACAGTGATTTTTCTAAAAGCTATGAAACAAAGTGTTGTGGGTGGAGAGATGGCTCACGAGTTAAGAGCATGCACTGCTCTTTCAGGGGACCTGAGTTCAATTGCCAGACTTCAGGGAATCTAAAGTTCTTTTTGTTGTTTTGATTTTTCAAGACATGGTTTCTTTGTGCATCCCTGGAACTCACTCTGTAGACCAGGCTGGCCTTGAACTCAGAAATCCACTAGCCTCTGCCTACCAAGTGCTAGGATTAAAGGCGTGTACCACCACTCCCTGGTTTAGGAGGAAAGCTCCTTACTGACTTGCTCCCCATTGCTTGTTCAGCCTAATTTCTTACACGACTCAGAGCTACCAGTCCAGGGTTGGCACAGCCCGTAGGAGGCTAGGCCCTCCTACATCAATTGTTAATCAAGAAAATGCCACACAGGCAAGCTAATAGACCAATCTAATGCCACACAGGCAAGCTAATAGACCAATCTGAGGAAAGCAATTCCTTGATTGAGGTTTCTTCTTCCCAGGTAACTCGAGTTTGTGTTGATTTGACAGAAGCTAACCAGCATACTGGGTTACTAAAGATTTGTGTCTTTGATTCCTTTTTCTTTGCAGCAAGTGAGAGGGAACTTCCTTAGGTTGCAGGCCTGCATCTCAGAGCTGCGTATGCTGCAGGTAGAAGGTTGTTACAGACCACATCATACCTTACTGCCACTGGCTGTAGAGGATGGGCTCCAACAGTTCAAACAGTTCAGCAGATACATGGCAACCAGTGCTACTCAGCCCAGTACTTCCCTGGAGGTAGGTGATGCTGCCTTTAGGGCACTAAGCCATTTTCCCATTTCCATCTGTGTAGGTGTTTCATATTTATTATCCTTATGTTGTTCTGTTTCATAGACATTGAATGTAATTTCAAGGCTAGATGTTCAGCTATCTGCAAGTAAAAGATTGTTTCCCTTTCCCATAACCCATAATGAATTCAGTCCTTTTTTCTTTTCTCCTCAGTACTTTATCCTTTTTTTCTGTGCATGTGCATATGCACACGTGTGCACGCCTCTGTGTGTGTGTGTGTGTGTGTGTGTGTGTGTGTGTTGTGTGTGTGTGTGTGTGTTGGATACTCAGACCTGAAGTTATATGCAATTGTAAGTTGCCCAGTCAGGCACTGGGAACCGTTTAGCATGAATAATAAAAACTCAGAGAAAGATATTGGGGTTCAGCCTGAAAATCAGAAAAACAAGGCAGCAGCCAGCCAAACCACTAGAGAGCTCTTACCTCTATGAAATCTTCAGACTAAAAGAGAGCAAGTTCCTGTCTCATACCACCTTATATTCCTCTCTAGCACTGGAATTAAAGGTGTGCTCCACCACTGCCCAGCCTCTATGGTTAACTAGTGTGACTGCTGGGATTAAAGGTGTGTGTCATCACTGCCTGGCCTGTATGGCTGACTAGTGTGGCTATTTTGTGTTCTGGTCTTCAGGCAAGCGTTATTTATTAAAATACAAATGAAATATCACTACATTTCCCCTTTTTTGTCTAAAATAATAAAGAAGGCTGTAACTAATATAAGAAAAACTATATACAATAAGTACAATAATTATATATAATATATACAGGCAATAAATACATCAACAATATCTAGTCCATTTGCACTTTACGAAGTCAGAGAAAATATTCCATATCTATCCTATCTTGGTGAGTCCAAAGTCTTGTACCTAATTTACTTTCTATCATAACTTGCTTTCTGTGTCTGGTAAACAAGGAAAACTGTAACTAACTATCTAGTCTTCAACTCCCTCAGAGACCCAAGAGGGAAATACTATTAACTGAGTAATCAGGAAGTGCAAGCAAACAACTTCCAAAAACTGAGTAATGACAGAAACAGCTGTCTTCCTGGACAGTCATCCAAAGTTCCTCTGCAATGTTGGGCATTCATCTTTGGCCTACAGGCCTAGCATATTGATAGACTTTTCTGTGAATGATATCCTGACAGGATATTCTGAAGGGCTCTCCCTCCTTGTCTTGACAGTGTTTGGTAGTCATTTTCTTTTGTGTCCTGCTGTCAGCAGTTGAGGCAAGGACACTTTCTTGCCCAATGGCTTTCTTTTGCCACAAAGAAGGCAAACTCTATGTGTAGTTTCTTCAATGCCCATTATCTTCTCTAAAGTGGATTGGTCTTCCAGGAGCAGATGTGTCTCATTGTCATTAAAAAAAAAAAAACTGTTATTAAAACATCTTAAATGCCATATTCTGTAGATCTCTGAAGCGTTTGAAGATAGCCTATCTAAAATATATCTTTGTTTGACCTTGAAAACATACCTAATGTGACTACAAGTTCAATTATAGTAGGTGATTAACTACTAACCTGCATTTTTTTATTATCCTAAACAGCTGGTAATAATAATTTTCAAGACTAGAAATTTACATTACTTTGTTAAATGAGTTATATAGGTACAATAGCTTGAACCAGAGTAGAAATGTATGTACAGTATGTTCTAACAAAATAATAATCTCAAATATGCAAAATTTGTATACAATTTATACATAAATTGTACAAAAATCCAATGCAATGTAAAACATTTAAAACTAGTTGTTACTTTTTAAAAGTAAATTCAATAATCTACCTTTTTAATCCTATCATAGCTATATTCCCTCTTTTTTTTCAAAACAAGAGCTCTGAATCTAATCTCCTCTGTTCAACTTTCCTCCTAGCCATAATCAATAACAATTGGTAACCAAACCCCCTAAGCATTGCTAAATATCCATAACCCATTAAACAGCCAAAACCCACCACCCCACCTCTTGGGAATGTTGGCATTGTATTCTTAAATTTACTTCCTGCTGTCTGGGGATGAAGGTATCTTTAGGGGATTCTGAACAGAAAAATTTGGGTTAACTGTCAAGTCCTGGGAGAGGTAGCTGTATCATTTGTTGTACAGGCTCTGCATAATGGAAAAGTGCAGGGCTTGTCTCAAGTCCTGGCTAGAACAGTCTGTGAGGCTGGATCATCTCAGCCAGCCACCTTGAAACTGTTATGAGCAGTTTGTAGTTCAAAACCAATTTTTAAGTGGTGTTTTTCAGCTTAGTGGTGTTATCATATTCCTGGATGAATTGTTGTTGTGAGGCCCCATCCTCTTTGGAGACTACTACAGAAGTCTCTGTTAGACATGCTCATGGTTCACTGCAAAAGACTGATAGAGACCCAAACCCAAAATCAAAATCATGTGCTGGAAGGTAGATGAAACCTTTTTTCTAGAATTAGTTATTACTCTATATGACCATTAATACCATGACAAAAAGATATATATATATATATATATATATATATATATATTTAATACCTTAAGAAAGCTGTTAAAGAGTCAATATAAAACCAAAGGATTATGAGATTAGTGGCAATAAAATAGTCCTTAAATATTGTTTTTGTTTTGTCACATCAGGTGATTCTTCTGACATGAGACAGAGATTTTGGCTTTCACTTTAATAGCATGCTTGGGTTTAGAGAAAGAAGAGCCACACTCCAACTCCAAAGCCAGCTTTAATCTTTAATTCAACTGGACCACAGAAAGACCATTTGCATTATATGTCTGTAGAAAATAAAAGAAACAAGCATTTGGGAAGATTTATGAAATTTTAACCTGTTGGAAATGTGATATATCAATAAGCCAATTACTCTTTTTCTTGAGACATTTTTCCTGGATGATTCGTCCTTTTTCTTCAGTTGTCTCATTTGTCCAGTGGTCTTCAGATTCCTTAGCTGGATACCTCTCTTCTCCTGAAAAGACAGAAACAAAACCCTTCCCCAACCCTAATTTTTTGGGGAGATTCTCTTTTGGCAAGTTATATTTGATCAAATGAAAAGACTTTGTTAGTTTTATAGGTTAGTTTAGATTAAAGAACCATGCTGTTAGGTGAACTATCATCTTTTCCCATTAAGAGGTGTCTCTTGTTCAAATCGAATCTTTATCAATTTTGATAGTAACCGTAACTTTTCTTCTCCTGTAGAAACAAAAGTAAAACCCCTTCCCCAATATAGCACATATCCTGGTTTCCATTCTGAGGTCAGTACATCTTTAAAGTATATCAACTGAATTAATTCTGTAGTTTTTTCCTACTGTCCAATGTCTCTCCGCAGCTGTTCCTTAGCATTTAGAAAATTCAAAGTTAATAAAGTATTATTCAGTCTTTTCCTGGGGGTATTTAGTTCCCCAGCTGTTTAGTCCCAGAGAAAATCACACAGAGAGTCTATGTTAGGTTATAAACTGATTGGCCCATTAGCTCAGGCTTCTTATTAGCTCTTGTAGCTTATATTAACCCATTATCCCTATCTATGTTAGCCATATGGCTCAGTAACTTTCTCAGCAGGGCAGGTCACATCCTGCTTCTTCGGTGGTCCAGGCAAGAGTAGGGAAAGAGCTTCCCCACTTCCCAGAATACTTCTGTTCTTCTGGCCCCACCTTTACTTCCTGTCTGGTTTTCCCACCTATACTTGCTGCCTGGCTAATGGCCAATCAGCATTTATTTAAATCATGATTGACAGAATACAGACAATTCTCCTGCACCATACATCCATCTGCCAGATTTCATTCCTTTGATTACCCTTTGGGTTACTTCTTCCAGCTAGTGGTGTTTAGTTGTATAAAGAACAAGTAGGACATTTCCTTACAATTTCCTTGGCTTGTTGCCATGTGATAGAAAAGTCTTTTTGTAAACCTTTGCTATTGACATGATGTTTTTAATGAAATTTGGAGGCCTTCAGTACATTTCCAATCAATAATTGATCGATTTCTGCATTACCTCGTGATAGAGGACCTGGCAGAACCATATGGGATCAGATGTGTGTTATGTATATGGGATGATTCCTATTCCTAATTATATCTTGTAACTGAATAAATAATATAGTCAATTCTGTATCCTCTGAGATAAATTCAGCAGTTTCAACATGCAAAACAATTCTTTCTGAATATTGTGAATCATTAACTATGTTGAGAGGTTCTTTAAAATTCCTTATACCATAAGAATAGCATCTAATTCTGACTTTTGAACAGATTCATGAGGGCTTTGATCCACTTTACTTAAATTTTCTGATTTGTAATCTGCCCTTCCTGATTTATTTGCATCAGTATAGAATGTAGAAGCTCCAGTTATTGGTGTGTCCTGTACAAAGTGAGGAAGGATCCTGTTAGTTCTCTTTATAAGTTGAATTCTCTTGCTTTTGGGATAGTTGTTGATACTCTCTTCCAAAAAATTACTACAAGCTCTTTGCCAGGGTTCACTTTCTTCCCATAATTTGTCAATTTCACTGCTGGGTCTATTCCTACTAATTGACAAGGTCTTAATTTCCCTTTTAGAATTGACTCAGAGATCTTTTCCAAATAAGTTTTTAATATTTTACTCAGTTTATGTGGAAAAAATCCACTCTAAAATAATGTCTTCCCTCTGCATTAAAATTCCTGTAGGGGAATGTTTGTAGGGTAATATGACCAGATGCAGTTAAGATTTGGATTCACATGATCCACATGTGCCTTCTGTAATTTCTGTTCAAAGTCAATTCTCTCTCAGCTTCATCTGATAATTTCCTGGGGCTATTTAAGTCCTTGTCATCATCTAAGGTTTTTTTTTAATTAATCAGGTCATCAGGACCTATCCCAATAATGTGGGAAATGTCTCCTAGCAATCTTTGAAAGTCATTAAGAGTCTTCAGTAGATCTGTCCTAATTTCCACCTTTTGGGGTCTAGTTTTTGTAAACCTATTTTATAACCTAAATAAGTAATAGAATCTCCTCTTTGTATTTTTTTCAGGAGTAATTTGTAATCCCCACCAAGGCAAAATTTTCTTTACTTTTCAAACATTCTTTCTACATTTGAATCAGATAGCAAAATGTCATCCACATAACAGTAAACTATAGATTCAGGAAATTGCTTATGTATCATTTTCAGTGGCTGAATTACAAAATACTGTCACACAGTGAGGCTATTTAACATCCCCTGTAGAAAAATCTTCTGTTGATGGAGGCTGCTAGTCATTTCCCGACCACCCTGACTCGAAATAATCACACAGAAACTATATTATTTAAATCACTGCTTGGCCAATCACTTAAGCATATTGCTAGCTCGCTCTTATGTCTTAAATTAACCCATTTCTATTATTTCATATTTTACTATGGGACTCGTGGTCTACCAGCAAGGCTCCAGCTGGCAGCTCACATCTTTCTTCTCTGGCAGCTCGTGTCTTTTTCCTCTGGCAGCTCCACGACTTCTCCCTGACTCTGCCTACTCTCTCTATTTTTTTTCATCCATTGGCCAAAAGCAGCTTCTTTATTCATTAACCAATAAAAGCAATACATATACAGAGGACTTCCCACACCATTTCCCCTTTTATGTTTAAACAAAAAGAAAAGTTTTAACTTTAACATAGTAAAACTACATATAACAAAACAGGTATCAAGCAAGAATTACAGTTATAATATTTATATCTACTTTATCTTTTATTATAACTAAGGAAAACTATAATTATAACTATCTATTATTCAACTCCATCAAAAGCCCCAGAAGGATATACTATTACCTAAGTTAATGAAGTGCATAAGGGGGCTGAGAGATGGCTCAGAGGTTAAGAGCACTGACTGTTCATCCAGAGGTCCTGAGTTCAATTCCCAGCAACCACATGGTGGCTCACAACCATCTGTAATGAATCTGGTGCCCTCTTCTGGCCTGCAGGGATACATGCAGGCAGGCAGATGCTGTATACATGGTTAACAAATCTTTAAAAAAAAAAAAAGGAAGTGCATAATAAGCAACTTCCAAAACTCTAGAATTGAAAGAAATCTTGCTGCCTAGACAGTCACCCAAAGTTCTTCTGTATCATTGGAGCATCCATCTTCAGCCTACAGGCCCATAGTATCTAGCAGACTTTTCCATGAAGCAGGAAATTTGAAGATCTGTTCTGCCTTGTAATGGCAAAGTTTATCAGTACATTAATTTATGGTATGTTTCTGAGTATTCCATTGCTGTAACAAATCACGTCCCCACAAATTTATTGCTATGTTAGCCACATATGGTTTTAATATTCCTCACTGTCCTTCTGGCCCTATACATTCAACCCATCTCATGCTCTGCTTTACCTGAGATAAAGTTCCAGTTCCTAAAAACTGAACATTTACTTCTTGAACAGGCCAATTTGGATGCCAAGATTCTGATGAAATTATTGTTACATCTGCATCTTTGTCTAACAGACCTTGTATGACAATGTCATTTATTTATATTTTTAATTTTGTTTTTTGTTCATTTATAGAAGTTTGACAAAATACTCACTTTATGATTTATCCTGAATTTTTTGTTCTCTCTTCTATAGCTGTTCTATTATCCAGAGCAGTATGGTTTCTTACAATAGGCATCAGGTTCTTTAATTGCTCTGGTAAAGAGTTTCCTCTATGATGGCAGGAAGTGATTGAACTGGATTTGGCAAAGGGGCCTACAAGAGGCCCCTCATGGAGTTTCCCAACAGCAAAGGATTACCTTAAATATTCCTCATTGACCTACTTTCATTAATCCAATGCCTGCACCTTTGCCACACCTTCTGTATAATCCAGAAGGGAGGGGCATTCTGAATGGATTATTCTTAGAAAAAAACATTGTTCCTTGGAATGCCCTGTCTACAATCCCTTATAAGATGGCCTTGTTTGCTGCAATTTTAACATTGAAATTGAAATATATAAAATTGAAATTGACATTTCCATTTTTCCTCAAACCTCTGGAAATTACCTCTCTATCCATGCATCGTCATGGTCATGAGATTCAATATTAATTGTATCTTGAATCCATTCCTCCAAAGGTGCTGACCTTGCCTTTAACAGCCAATTATCCTTTTGCATAGAGAATTGGCATTTTTAAAAGCCAGAGATTCAATTATTATTTGTCTAGTTTCTGAATTTGGTATCGTTCTATTTACTGCTGAAGTCAATCTTTCTAAGAAATCCATAGAGGCTTCCTTTGGGTCCTGTGTAGTGTTAGTAAATGACTCAATTTTATTTCCTATTTCTCCAGTTCTGTCCCAAGCCACCAAAGCTGCTGCACAGCATAAATCCAGGGTGTGGTCATCATATATAGCTTGCCTTTCTATAGTAGCATAATCTCCTTCTCCAAGTATTTGATCTTGGGAGATTTCCGTACCCCTAGCTTTACTTCGTTGTTCAATAGTCTTAGCCTCTTCTCTGAACCAGAGGTACTCCATTGTAATTGTGGACCAGGCTCTAAAACACCTTTAACCAATTCTATTCAGTCATTAGGGATAATTCTATTACAAACTGACCATGAGTTTAACATTTGCTTCACAAAAGGTAAATGCATGCCATATGAAACTATTGCTTCCTTGAATCTCCTTAAATCTAACATTGGCACAGGAGTCCAGTTAGCTGTAACAGAGCCTTTGCTATTTGGCAATTCCTGTAAAGTTACTGGATATATTAAGGTTAGTTGTCTGAATACCTTAGGCTGTTCCTCTCTCTTCTTATAATGCAATGCTGAATTCCTCTGTCTGGATTTGAATATCTTTGTGATCTGTTTTATTAAATTTTTCTAAGGCCTGTATCTTTTTTAAATTTATTTTTTTAAAAACTATCTTTTCTTATTTTACATGCCAAATCCATTTCCCACTCCCTCCCCTCCTCCCACTCCCTCCATCTTTCCCTCCTCATCCCAACCCCATCCACTTTTCAGAGTGGGTAAGGCTTCCCATGGGGAGTCAACGAAGTCTAGCACATTGCTTTGAGGCAGGACCAAGGCCCTCTCTACTATATCTAGGCTAAACAAGGTATCCCCCCAAAGAGAATGGGTTCCAAAAAGCCAGAACAAGCAGTAGGGCTAAATCCTGGTCTCACTGCCAGTGACCCCACAGTCTGCCCTAGTAAGGCCTGTGATCACTCAGATTAACCAACTTTTTAGTAATAAGACAAAAATGTTAAAGCTGATCATGTTTACAATTGACATTACATAAATCCCATCTCAATTAGCTATCCTTTCATTAAATCATTCCATTTTCATACTATCCAGCATATTATCATACGGAGACCCAAATCCCTCCGTTGTAATGGTCTTTCCCATTTTTTAATGTGAGGAAAACTCTCTTTTAACTAATTCATCCCTTTAAGAATTCCCAGTTGTCTTACCAAATCTGCCGACAATGTTGATGAAGATGTGAGGCTAATTGCTGCTGCGTAGAACAGTAAAAGCCTGACTGGATTTCAAGGCAGCTGCCTAGTTTGGTAGGAACCCCAGAAAGGGGTTCAGGGAGAGTTCACAATCCATGGTGGAAAGAGACAGAGAGAGAGAGAGAGAGAGAGAGAGAGAGAGAGAGAGAGAGAGAGAGGAAAAAAGGAGAGGGAGAGAGAGGGAAAGGGAGGGAGAGAGGGAGGGAGGGAGAGGGAAAGAACTGACAAACGCACAGGAGATTGTTCAGTAAAAGCACGTGTGTGGACGTGTGGCAGGGGTCTGCCTGAAGGCAGAGTCAGTCAGTCTAGAGAGGATGAGTCCTGTGGCATTTGGGGCTCAGGTGCTTCTGGAGTTTGGGTGGCAACTGGAGACTGTTTTAGAGAGGCTACAACAGGAAAATCCCAAACTCATTTGGGGTTTGGGGAAGAAAGAAAAGAAAGCCTAGCCGGGTGGGGTTGGAGCCCCATGTGCAGCTCTGGCTGTGCCAGTGGCTAAAAAGCCACCGGCAAACAGCTTTTTTGTGAATTTGTACCCCAGATGTTGGGTGCCAAAACTTATAATTTTTAAAAAACAGACAAATATTGGGGTTCAACCTGAAGTTCAGAAAAGCAAAGCAGCCAAGCTACTAGAGAGCTCTTACCTCTATGAAATCTTCAGAATGAAAGAGAGCAAGTTCCTGTCCCATCCCACCTTTTATTCCTCTCTAGTGCTAAGATTAAAGGCATGTACCACCACTGCCCGGCCTCTATGGCTAGCTAGTGTGGCTGCTGGGATTAAAGGTGTGTGTCATCACTGCCTGGCCTGTATGGCTGACTAGTGTGGCTGTTTTGCATTCTTGTCTTCAGGCAAGCTTTATTTATTAAAATACAAACAAAATATCACTACAGAACTGAATTCCAATCCTATGAAAGAACAACAAGTGTTTTCATTTTGTTTTGTTTTGTTTTGTTTTTCAGTTATGTTGTGTGATTGTGTGTGGGTATATGCATGTATGTGCAGGTACCCACAGAGACCAGAGGCATTGGATATCCTGGACATATCACTGGGTTACAGGCAGCAATAGGCTGCCTGCTATGGGCACTAGGAACCAAACTCAGGTCCCCAAGAAGAGTAATATATGCTCCTAACCACTGAGCTCTCTCTTCTGATCCAGCAAGCGCTCTTAACTGATATCATGTTTCCAGTTCCTCCTACTCAGTTCTTATTATGTCAAAGGGCTTCAAGAGAAACTGAAAGCAGGGACCAAAATTAACCATAAGGAAAAACTGAAATAAAATGAAGTCTGAGCACACCTGCCTCCAGATATTTGGAATTTGCAAGATAAACATTAAATTGCCTAAATTTGCTCTGTTTTCTATCTGTCTGGGCACCCTTAAATCCAGAGAGGGAGGGTCACACCTGTAATTTCAGAATGTAGGAGGTTGAGGCAAGACTAAACCAGCCTGAGCTATGTGGTTAGTTCCAGGCCAACCTAGGTTACAGAGTCAATCTTTATCTCAAAATAGAACCCAGAATAAACAAACAAAAATTGCAATTGTCCTTTATCAAATTTTTACATTTTTTGTTTTTATTCTTTACATACACCACTTCCCAACCACAATTACCCCTACCTCCACTCCTCCAGTGCCCCTCTCCCGACTAGATCTGCCCCTCCATTTCCCTAAAGAAAGAGAGAGGGGGAGGAAGGGAGGAGGAGAGGGAGGGAGAGAGGGAGGGAGAGAAGAAAAAGAAAGATCAGGCTTCCCAGGGATATCAATCAAATATGGCATAACAAATTACTAGGCACAAACCCTTATATCAAGGCTGGAGGAGGCAACCCTGTAGGAGAAAAAGGGTCCCAAATGCAGGCAAAAGGAATAGAGCTACCTACTACTCATTCTGTTAGGGATCCCACAAGAACACCAAGCCACACAACCATAATGGATATTCAGAGGACCTAGCTCTGACCCATACAGGCTGCTTGATTTTCTCTTCAGTGTCTGTGATTCTGTGGGTCATTTTCTTGTGGTGTTCTTGACCCCTCTGGATCCTACAGTCCTTCCTCCCCCCTCTTCTTCAGGCTGCCCCTGGCTTTACCTGGTGTTTAGCTGTGGGTCTCTGCATCTGTGCCTATCAGCTGCCAGAGAAATCCTCTCTGATGACAATTGGGCCGGGCACTAATATATGAATATAGCAGAATATCATTAGGAATCATTTCACTGACTTTCTTTTGCCGGTTGTATTTGGTTCTACCTTGAGTCTCTGGGCTATCCTGCTTCTGGTTCCTGCTGTCCAAGCAGTATTTGGTGTAAGATTCTCGTGGCATGGGCCTCAAGTTGGACCAGTCATTGGTTGGCCACTCCTGTAAGTTCTGCACCACCATTACCCCAGCACGTCTTGCAAGCAGGACATAATGTATGTTGATGGCTTGTAGCTGGGTTGATGTCCCAGTCCCACTGTGGGGAGCCTTGTCTGATTGTAGAAGATGGCTGGTTCAGGCTCCCGATCCCCATTGCTAGGAGAATTCACTGTGTCACTCTTGTAGATTATGAGGAGTTTCCACTGTACTGGTTTTCTACATCGCCGCCCCGGATACTCCACAATTCTAGTCATCACTCCCAAAACTCTCTTCCTCCATCTTCTCCCCTCCTGAACCCTATTGTTCACATCCCTACTTGCCCTCAGTTCCCCTGCAAAATCTATTCTATTTCCCCTTCCAGGAAGATCCATGCCCCACCCACATGAGCCTTTGTTACTTAGCCTTTCTGGGTTTGTGGACTGTATCATTATTCTTTACTTAACAACTAATGTCCACTTATAAGTGAGTACGTACCATGCTTGTCTTCTGGGTTACCTCATTCAGGATGATTTTTTTCTAGTTCCCTATTTGCTTGAAAATTTTATTGTTTTCAACAGCTGAGTAATACTCCATTGTTTAATGTACCACATTTTCTTTATCCATTCTTCAGTTGAGGGAAATCTAGGTTGTTTCCAATTCCTGGCTATTATAAATAAAGAAGCTATAAACATAGTTGAACAGGTATCCTTGTGGTAGAACGGGGGATGGTCCTTTGGGTATGCCCAAGAGTAATATGGCTGGGCCTTGAGGTAGATTGATTCCCAATTTTCTGAGAAATATTGGTCTTTAATCAAATTTTGACTCAAATTGACTACATTTTCTCTGGATTGATGCTAATCTGGCGCCAGGCTGAGATGATCTTTAAAAAATCTTAAATAAGTTGTGGGTGAATATTCTATGTACATTTGTGAGAGGGGGATAAAATAGTGTCAGTTTTGGTGACCTCTGGCTGCAAACAGATGACTTGAAAAATAGTAGTGTGGAACTTCCCATTTGTCCTAACAATTTTTAAAATGCTCTGCTTCCAAGGCCGATCTCTGTGAGTTCGAGACCAGCCTGGTCTACAAGAGCTAGTTCCAGGACAGGCTCCAAAGCTACAGAGAAACCCTGTCTCGAAGAACCAAAAAAAAAAAAAAAAAAAAAAAAACCCAGAAACCCGATTTATGTAATAAGAATGTGCAATAAACCAAGCTTGGGAAATTCAATCTTCCAATACACATGAAACACTAATGGGTGGGAACTACTCAAAATTCTAGTTCATGTGAAGGCCTAGAACCAAAAAAAAGGAAACCCTGACACCTAGTGGCCACTCAGCAAAACTCAACCCAAAAGGTGGTTTGCTCTCCACTATCCACTAGGACACTGCATACCCACAGATCTGGTTTTACAGGCTTGAACAGGAGCCTTAACCCACACATCGCCTATCAGTTTGCTACAGGAGATGTCACAGGGAAAGGAGGAATTCAAAACCCATTCTCTCAAGAAGTCCTGACTAATGTTATATAATATATGATATAGATTGTGTGTTACATAATATGTATGGGGACACTGAACTTGAAGTAATAAATCAAATAAGGCACAAACCCCTAACTCCTAAATGAAATCATGAAGCATACAAAGAAGCAATATACCACAGAGATAGTCTACACCAATGCTTATTGTAGCATTATTCATAATAGCTAAGCTATAGAGTCAGTCTGGATGTCTCTCAATAGAGGAATGGATGGAGATGTGGTTTATGTACACAATGGAATTTTGTTCAATGAGAAGGAAGAATGAATTGCATCATTGGCAGAAAAATGGATGTAACAAGAAGATATCAAACTAAGTGAATTAAGTTAGATTCAGAAGGACAAAAGTCACATTTTCTCATTTGTGGATCCCAGATTTTATACGGACAGATAAAATCATATGTATATAAGACACAAAGTAGATGCAAGCTGTCTAGTGGATGAAGAGAAGTAGCAGGGAGGGGAAGGGGTGGGAGCACGAGGGTTCTACTCAGCGTCTCCAAAACCATTCAAGAAAAGAAGAGGGTAGAATAAAATAGTATTAAAAGAGTTCACCAAACTACAATCTGTGAGAAATTATCCTTGTAGGGGGAAAAAGAGAAGGAAAATAACACAGGTTATAAATGTGTATCTATACCTGAAAAGTAAAACGAATCAAAGAAGGAATGTGAAGACAAATGAAGGCATTTCTCTTAGTCTGAATTCATGAAACAGATAGCATTTTGTTCAAAACTCACAGCAGCAGCGTGCCGGTCGTGCATGTGCAGCATGTGCACCTACGCTTATAAACTCACAGCAGCAGCGTGCCGGTCATGCATGTGCAGCATGTACATCTACGCTTATAAACTCAGAGCAGCAGCGTGCCGGTCGTGCATGTGCAGCATGTACATCTACGCTTATAAACTCAGAGCAGCAGCGTGCCGGTCGTGCATGTGCAGCATGTGCACCTACGCTTATAAACTCACAGCAGCAGCGTGCCGGTCGTGCATGTGCAGCATGTGCACCTACGCTTATAAATAAGTGAAAAGAGCGGCAGGCGTGATGTGAAAGAGGGGTGGAAAATTAAGATAGCTATTGCATGTGAGTGTCGTGGCCTGTGCTGGCCTCACACTTGCTGTGTAGCCGAGGGTGGTCTTGAACTTCTGATTCACCATGCCTGACTCAAAATTATTTTTGTAGCATGCTTATACTACCTGTAACATAGTAGTGTTATTTGAGAGTGAACCTGGATTAGGCATGAATATATATTACAAGCTCTTGGATGACTACTTTGTAAAGTTAAAAAAAAAAAAGTACAGCCAATGTGCTAAAAATTGGAAAGAAAATAAAATCATTAGAAGCTGCTTAACTAAAATCATTAGAAACATGGCAGTGTGGCTCAAGGCAGGGCATTTTCCAAGCATGTAAAAAGGCCAGGTTCTATCCCTGCAGAGCAAAAAAAGAAAGAGAAAGGAAAGGAGGAAGGGGGGGTGAAACAGGAAAAAAGGCACGTGTGACAGACATACAATGGTGACAATGTAGATCAGTGCCACAGTGTCACTAGTTACTTAATGTCGGTGACCTAGGAGCCCCAGGTAAAAAATAGAGAAAATCAAAATGGATCAAAATAAAGACTTGATTATGTTTCATCTACAAGAAACCCGCACCAGTATTTTCTCAGCCACTAAAAGCGCTTGCTGCTCAAACTTGAAAATCTGAACTGGATCCTTGAAACCCACAGTAGAAAGAACAACTGAAAGTTGTCCTCTGACCTCCATACTTACGCCATGACACATGTGCATGCGTGTGAGTGTGTGTACGCACACACACACACCAATAATAAATAAAATTAATAATTTGTTTTATAAGTGCAGGGAGCCATACGCTTGCATCCTCGCAGTTTGGAGGTAAACAAATTCCATATTTGGCAATGCTTCAGGACTGAGCGTCCAGGCGCTTCCCGCATGCGCAATAACCTAGGTGTCCCTAACCAATCCCGAGGACTCTGGTGCCAGCAGGACTTAGCAGCCAATCAAGGCGCGAGTTGCGTCACATCTCCCTATATAAGCAGCCGCCATTTAGACCTCTCCCTCTCTCGCCTCCGCTCTCCCTTCAACCTAGAGGCTCTCTTGCCTCCCGTTTTTCCTCAACCGAGTGCTTTCCAATAAAGCGTGATCCGGGAAGAATCCTGAGTCTGGCTGTTCATTCCGCTGGTCAGGAGTCAGCCAGATATAAGAAGCCCACATTAAATAGAAAGATATATAGAGCTTAAAAGCAAATGTGTGGAGAAAAACATACACCAGTCAAAGCAAGAGGAGCTGTATTAATTTCAGGCAAAGAAACGTCAAGGTACACAAAGTTATCAGGGATAAAAAAGAATATTATACAATGGTAAATCAGTTATTCCAAATGACATGACAATTCTTTTTAATGTTTTAACTTTTTGTTTTTAACAATTTTTTTAAATATTCGTTTATTGTGGGGTGTGGTGGCACAGACCTTTAATCCTAGCACTCGGGAGGCAGAGGCAGCCAGATCTCTGTGGGTTCGAGGCCAGCCTGGTCTGTATACTGAGTTCTAAGACAGCCAGAGCTATACAGTAAGACCTATCTCAAAAACACACACAAAAACTTTGTTTTATACCTATGGGTGTTTTGCCTGCACGCATATAAGTGCACTTCTTGCATGCTTGGTGCCCAGAAGGCCAGAGAGCGTCCTGAATTCCCTGAATCTGGAATTGCTGAGGGTTGTGGACTGAGCCCAGTTCTTGAAAGAACAGCCAATGCTCTTAACTGCTGAGCCATCTCCCCAGCACCAACACAATGATTCTTTTTAATTATCAAAGATTTTATAAATAAAAATAAATGGTGATAAAGTTAAATCAGTCAAGTATATAACACAGTACTGTAAACACACCCCCACAACATAGACATTGGCCATTTTACTTCAGCAAAATGGTATCATTTGTCATATAAATATACTGTTTATTAAAATTTACTACATTATAATTTACTTTTATTTAATTTAAATTGGATTTCACTTCAGCATGATAATAACTATAGCCATATGGAATTCATGTCTTGTTTCATGGTGTGCATATTTAGGTAAAGTGCTACTAAAAGCACTTTAGTAATTTAGGTAATTTTTTCCTTTATTTATTCAAATTTAAGATAGATGACACACTGCAGCTGTTCACTCTAACAAAATGTTCTCCTTTGTGGTTGTCCTCAGTGACAGAGGAGACAGATGGCTTCTGTCCAGAGACAACCAGGAGAGGACAGTGGGCTGTTGTGAAGCTTCTGAGCCAGGGAGGCTCAGACACCCACTCTTAGGGTCCAAGACATGAAATTAGAAGAGTTCTGGTGTTTCTTGAAGACATGAGACAGCGACAAAGCATGAAGTTATGCATAACTACAAATGTTAACGGCCTCCCATGCCAGACACCACCCTTATGACAGTCCTGTTGTCTGTGGAATATTCATTGCTTGCTAGATAAGGAAAATGGGGTTCAGGAAATTTAATCATTCATGTAATGTCACAGAGCTATAAATGGCAGAAGCAGGTCTCCCCACCATTGTCTTCGTAGCTACAGAAATGATCATTTCCACTATAGCGTAGCTTCTGAAAGCCACCAGTGAGCTCTGAGTAGAGCACCCATGATCAAAATTCCCCGCCAGGAAGCTCAGAGCATAAAATTTGTTAGAATGACCAGACTGGAACAATATTCACTAGCTTCCAGAGCACAGGAGGAATAGGAAAGGGCTGGGTTATTGAAATGACTAGTGTTATGCGTCATCTTAGCAGGGCCACAGGATACCTAAATAGCTATAGATAATTATACATTGTTTTTTTTCTCCCTTTTATTGAAAATAACTTTTTTCTTACATAATATATCTTGATTACGATTTCTCATCCCTCTGCTCTTTCCAGTTTTTCTCTACTTCCCCTCCCATCGGGTTCACCTCCTTTCTGTCTCTCATTAGAAAACAAACAGGTTTCTAAAGAATAATAATAAAATGAAATAATATAAAAAAACTGAAACATTGGAGTAGAAGGAAGAGGAAAAGGAGGAAGAAGAAGGAAAAGATCCTAAGCAAAGGCACAAGAAACGGATAAAGACTCAGAGACCCTCTCACTTGAATACTCAGGAATCCCATAAAAACATTAAACTGGGGGCTGGAGAGATGGCTCAGTGGTTAAGAGTACTGACTGTTCTTCCAGAGGACTTGGGTTCAATTCCTAGCAACCACACGGCAGCTAACAGCTGTCTGTAACTCCAAGATCTGACACTCTCACACAGAGATACATGCAGGCAAAATACCAATGTACATAAAATTAAATAAATAAATTATGAAAAAAAACCATTAAACTAGAAGCCATAATATAAACACAAAGGGTATGGTAAAAAGAGAAAGTGTGTGTGTGTGTGTGTGTGTGTGTGTGTAATAAAATTAAAAGCTAAGATAATTTTTAAACCCCTGACATGACATCATGATATCATAACATTGTAATATAACAATTCTTAATGTGAGAGTCCCTAGCACAGTGCCATCTACATGACGCAAAATGTAATAGAACTGCAAAGATGAACAGATAAATCCACTGTTCTTACTGGAAATCTCAGCACCCTATACCAGACCTGGACAGATCCAGCAGGCAGAACGATCTATAAGGTATAACTGAACTCTTTAGTCCAATAAAAAGGATATAATCAGTATCTATAGAACATGTCTTCTAAAAACAGACAAATGTATAGTATTCTAAAGCTCAAATGGAACACACACAAAGGTTGGTCATGCTGTGATCCTTAAAGAATTCCCTAGCAATTTCATACAAAAATCATCTAGTGTCTGCTCTCAAACCACAGTTGAATTAAACTAGAAACCAGTTCCAAAGATAACTGAAAAAGCCAAGTGCGATGGCACACACCTTTAATCCAAACACTGTGGAGGCAGATGCAGGTGAATTCTGTGAATTCTGTGAATTCAAGGTCTATGTAGAGAAGCCCTGTCTCAAAAAGAAAACAAAGATACACACACACAGAGAGAGAGAGAGAGAGAGAGAGAGAGAGAATATGAGAATGAAGCAAATGGGAAAAATCTCAAAAAGTTCGAAGATATTTTGAACTAAGAAAAAAATGAAAACACAACTTGAAATTTGTGGGATACAGTAAAAAAAAAACAGTGCTTAGAGGAAAATAGTGCCAAATTCATATATTAGAAAAAATATATCTGATAGTCTAAGCTTCCACTTTAGGAAACTAAAAATAAATGAGACCATAAAGTCCAAATGAGCAGAAGAGAAATAATGAGGATAGAACAGAAATCAATCAAATTGAAATTAGAAAAGTAAAAACTGGCTTTTTGAAGTTATCAATAAAATTGATAAACTCTAACTAGATTATAAAAAAGGGGAGGGAATGTAATATAAAATACTAACATCCAAAATGAAAACAAAGGCCTTGCTATAGATTCTATCACCTTAAATGGGTAATAAGGAGCACTCTGAGTAGCATCGTACCTACCACCTGGGAAAGAAAAAATAAAGCATTTTTTCTTCAAAAGAATTAGCAACGATAGCAGAACCCACCTGAAACCAATAAGCTGCTAGGAAGGTTGCAAGCTACAAAGTGAATACTATACAAAAGTCTATCACTCTCTGATATACACAGTGAACAAGTGACGCTCAAAATAAAACCACACCCACAGGACTGTCTGGCTTGGTTACACATACCAATATTCACAGCACTCAGAGTATTGCAAGCATTGTAGTAAGGACAGCCCCTCTGAGAAACAGTGCTAGGAAATTGGGATATACACATGTAGAAGACTAAAGCAAATCCTTTTCTCTCACCCTCTACAAAAATAGACTCAAAAGACATCATAGACCTTTATGTAAGACCTAAAACAATAAGACTCCAAGAGAAACATTAAGGGGAAACACTTGAGGCATACACAATGATCTTCTGAATAGGATTCCAATAGCTCAAGCAATAATACAAAGCATTGATAAAGGGACTGCATTAAATTTAAAAGCTTTGGCTCCACAAAAGAAACAATCAAGCAGGGTGATGGTGGTGCTTCCACTTAATCCCAGCACTCAGGAGGCAGAGGCAGGGAGATCTCTGCGAGTTCAAGACCAGCCTGGTCTACAGAGCGAGTTCCAGGACAGTCAGTGCTACACAGAGAAACCCAGTCTCAAGAAGAAAGAGAGAGGGGAGGAGAGAGAGGGATGGGGAGGGAGGGAGAGAGAGTGAGGAGGGGAGAGAGAGAATCAACAGAGTAAAGAAAAAACAGGAAAAAAACCCTTTCTAGCCATTTATCAGACAGTTAATGAATATTCACACTGTATAAAGAACTTGAGCTGGAAAGATGGCTCAGGGGTTAAGCTCTTGACAGCTCTTCCAGAGGACTGGGTATGGATTCTCAGCACCCTCATGGTGGCTCATAAGTATCTGTAACTCTAGTTCTCAGTGTTACTGTGAACAGAAAACTACTCTACAACAGTAAAGCATTTAGAAATAGTACTAGCAATTGTGCTTTGACCTGCATCCCTCTTTGCTGATTAAAAACATCTACCTAAAAAATAATTGCATATACAATTGTCTTCCAGAGTCTCAAAATCCAAGGCAAAACTGATCATTGAAAACATTCATTTCAGTGGCATAAAAGATCCTAATTATACACAAATGCCTTAATACTTCTTCATGCCCAACATACTGGTCAAGGGTTAAGTACATTTTAGAGTCAAAAGAAATCGTTTCTCTGGATCCGTGCTGAAAAAGCAGGGAATCCATCTGAGAATGGGAAACATGGAAACTCCACTGGGAGATGCGCTCTCTAAAATGTAGTGCTTGTGTAGTGTGCAAATCTCAGTACCCTGTTCCTCTGCTTTCCTCTGAAAGAAAATACTCTGAGCAGAGGAAATGCTACCAGGGTTTAATTTTTTTTTACCCAGGATGAATAAGAGAAAGACCAGAGCACATGCATGGCTTCTCTCTGGTCACTGTCTGGACACCGTCTAGAAACTATCTGGGATTACTGGAAAGGATTTCTTTTGACTATCTGTTTCATTGGAATCTGTCATGTGAAACTTTATTTGTACCATTCTTATCCTGCCAACTAAGATCAAGTGAAGTTTAAATTATATTTAACTCTCTCTCTCTTTGTACTAAACACAAGAGTTACTACCAGACACTTAAAATGTTGTCTTCCAGAATAGATTGTATGTTCCTTACTCTGGATATCAAGAAAAGCAAACATATTCATTATTGTCATGGATTTCGTTTTAGATTACTGTCCTGACTTCTCAGCCTGGAAAAGAAGTGATCAGACAACTGGAGGAAGGGTTGAAGGATATAAACCTACTTTGTGTCAGAAGGCTGCAAGTGGTTGAGATCCCAAAAGACATCCAAGAGCATAGAGACTCACCATCTCCCGTTGAAGAACCCAGCAATGATGGTAAGAATTGGGTTTTTGCTGTTTCCCATGCTGGTCTTGACCTCGCAATCTTCCTGCCTCAAAAATGTTTATTTGGGGCTGGAGAGATAACTCAGTGCTTAAGATTACTTGCTCTTATAGAGGATTCCGGTTTAGTTCCTAGCACCCACACGGTGGCTTGCAATTGTCTGTAACTCCAGTTCTGGGGATCCCATGCCCTCTCTGGCCTTAATGGGTGCTAGATATGTGGTGTAGGAGGTTCTTCTGTTTGTGTGTTGCTTTCATTAGTTGAATAAAGAGACTGCCTTGGCCTTTTGATAGGGCAGCCCTTAGGTGGGCAGAGTAAACAGAACAGAATGCTGGGAAGAAGGGAAGTGTGGCAGACGCCATGATTCTCCTGCCCAAGACGGACGCTGGTTAGACTCATGCTGGTAAGCTACAGTCAAGTGACCATACACATTAATGGAAATGGGTTAATCAAGATGTGAGAGTTAGCCAATAAGAGGCTAGAACTAATGGGCCAGGCAGTGTTTAAATGAATACAGTTTCTGTGTAATTATTTTGGGGGTTAAGCTAGCCAGACGGACGGGAGCCGGGCAGGACGGAACAAGGGGCCCGCGCTCCTTTTACAACAGGTATGCACATGGTACATAGATGTATATGTAAGGAAAATGCCCTATATACAAAAAAATAAAATACATAAACAAATCATTTTTTTAATGGTTTAATTTGCTTCTTTTTACTTTTTAGACTTATTTATTTATTATGTATACAGTATTTTGCCCACATATATCCCTATAGGTCAGAAGAGGCACCATATCTCATTGTAGATGGTTGTGAGCCACCATGTGGTTGCTGGAAATTGAACTCAGGACCTCTGAAAGAACAGCCAGTGAGTGCTCTTAACCTCTGAGCCATCTCTCCAGCCCCAACAAATCATTTTTTAAAGGGAAAAAGTAGGGTATAATGACTCATACCTGTAATTGAAACTTCTGGGAGATGGAGACAGGTAGGATTAGAAGTCCATACTACATAGAGGCTAGCTTAGGCTACCTGTGATGAGAGAGAGAAAGAGAGAGAGGGAGAGAGATAGACAGAGAGAGAGAGACCCAAATTTTCAGATTTTGTGACTTAAAGCACTTAGAGCAGTGTCTGGTACAGATAACTGCCGTGTACTGATATTAATGGTAGGCTAGGAGAAGTATTTGTAGTGCTTTTTAATATGCCTGTTACTGATAAAATTTCAAGCCCTAGTCATTTATTGTTTTACTAAAAAGATTATATGACCATCAAAATACTTTTCAACTTAGAAGCCTCTCCTAACCCCACTACCCTATTACAGAACTTTTATTTTTGTACATTGTCCCTCAGTTGTCCACTGTCACATTTATGTTATATAGGTGGAATTTGTTTGTCTAATTTTTTTATTTTCATCTAACATAATATAAAACTTTTACATAGTTCTCATGCTCCTTCTTTTCTGCTTTTTGTCTATTTTTGTTCCTCTTTCACTCTTAAAAGAAAATGAGGGGCTGGAGAGATGGCTCAGTGGTTAAGAGCACTGACTGCTCTTCCAGAGGACCTGGGTTCAATTCCCAGCACCCACATGGCAGCTCACAACTGTCTAAAGATCCAGTTGCAGGGGATCTGACACCTCCACACCAATGCACATAAAATAAAAAAAAAGTTAAATAAACCATAAAAATATTTTTAAAAAATAAACTTGGACACATGGAAAGATGTCCTTTCTCATAGATAGGAAGAGTCAACATCACAAAGTTTAAAAAAAAAAAAAAGAAAATGAGAAAGTGTTTACCCAAGAAATAGGTACAAACTCTTACAGGGAAACCAGTATGCTGTCTTTCCCCTATTTTCTCTCTTTACATGTGAGCCAGCTCTGTTTTTTCTTCCATTTCTTTAAGGTAATTTCTCAATTCATCTTTAATAATTTCAGATATTCTCTTGTGGTTATTTTTTAGATCATTTTCTTCTGGGTCATCCATATTTGGTTGTTCCGGTCTTACTTTTGTAGGGTCTTTGGGTTTCACTGGTATTGTGTTGTTCTTTGTGGTGTAGCTTGTGATCTTACCTTTTCTA
>PVIU01007916.1:0-61798 GCA_004026605.1 Ondatra zibethicus | reverse complement strand
GGTTGGTGCTGTCTCAGATTCTGTTGAATAATTTCCTAGGTGCCAGTAGATCAAAAGCTAAGATGGTTTTCCTAGTGGTACAGTCAGTGTCACAGTTCTAGTTACTTCGTTGGTTATTCCTGTTCCTGGAGGTAGCTCAGTGCTCCTGTATTTTGGTCGGCTCTCTTGGAGTTTGCTGTCTCAAGCCTACTTTGGTCTAGGCTGCTGGCTTTGATCTGTTTCTGTAAATCTTGGTCTGGATCTCCTCTTGTAGATGTCCCTGGCTTGGAGTTAGACCTGTTCTGGTAGAGATTGCTGGCTCTGGATCTGGTCGCTGGGTCAATCCTGATCCGCTCATGTCCCGGACCGGGTTGACTCCTATCTTCTGCTCCTGGTGGAGCCCGTTCTCTCCTTGTCCTAGGTTCAGTCTGACTCTGGTTCTGGTCGCGGGCTCTGAGTCAGGTTGTTGGTTTAATCAGTGTCCCAGGACTGGGTTGGCTCCCAGGGCTGGATTTGCTCCTGGCTTCTGCTCCAGGTGGAGCTTGTTTCCTCAGCTCTCTCTGTCCTAGGAGTCTCGTTCAATTCCACTCCTGTGGGATTTATTGTGAGCCAGCTCTGTATCGACAGCAAATTCCTAATGATTTTAATCAACTTAGGATCTAGGAAATTCTGCTAATTCTAGCACCCAAGATTGGCCTCGTAGAAGAGCCATAAATATTGGGAGCAATGCCGCTATCTTCTTTTGGGATTGTTTTGTGTGTTATTGTTTTATTTCTTATTTGTTACTAGTATTGTGTTTACACACGTGTGTGCATGAGGGCACATGCTTGTTGAAGTTAGAGTTCATTTTTAGCTTTCCACCTGGTTTTGAAGCAGGGTGCTCCTGGTTTCTGCTGTTCTGTGTATTGCAGGATAACTGGTGTATGAGCTTCTAGATGTTTCTCCTATGGCTGCCTCCTGGGATGCTGGGATTACAGGTACATGCCACATCTTTCGATATGTTCTAGGGATAAACTCAGATTGTTGGGTTTGTGTAGCAAGTGCTTTTTACCCCTTGAGCTAGTTCACCCCGGAAGTAAAGTATTTTTTAATTTTTTTTCTTCTTGTTTTCCTATTTGCTGCAGTGCTGGGGATCAAACTCGGTGCCCTTGCACCAAGGCAAGCATTCTACCACTGGGCTAGATCTCTTGCTCCTTAAAAATAAATTTTGGGGTTTGGAGAGATGACTCAGTAGTTAGGAGTGCATGATGCTTGTAGCGGTGTGAGTGAAAATGGCCCCCGTAGGCTCATACACTAGCAAGCTTAGTCACCCATGATGGATTGTTTGGATAGGATTAGGAGGTGTGGCCTTTTTGGAGGAAGTGTGTCACTAGAAGTAGGCTTTGAGGTTTCAAAAGCCAAGGCCAAGCCTAGTCTCTCTCTCTCTCCCTTCCTCCCTTCTTCTCTCTCTCCCTCCCTCCTCTCTCTTTCTCTCTCCTCTTCCCTCCATCCCTTCCTTCTTCTCTCCCTCCTCCTTTCTCTCTGCCTGCTGCCTGTGTATTAGCATATAAAGCTCTCAGCTATGCCCCAGTGCCATGCCTGTCTGTTTCTCACCATAATGAACATGGACTAACCCCTGAAACTGTAGCAAGCCCCCAATTAAATGTCTTCTTTGATAAGAGTTGCCTTGATCATGGTGTCTCTTCACAGCAATAGAACAGTAACTAAGATAATGCTCTTCCAGAGAACTCAGATTTCTTATCGTTCACTATGAGTAGTTTACAACCACCTTTAAATACAGCTCAAGAGGATCCAAGGCCCTCTTCTTGCTTCCCCAGGAACCCATATATATGTATATATATATACATATATATACACATATATACACATATATGGCATACATTCACACAGATACATATGTATACATTTTTTTTCAAAAAGAAAGAAATCTCAACAGGGATATATATTATAGTACTTCTTGGGGATGCCTAAAGCTTCATTAGTGTTTCTTAAAGAAGTCAGAACTGGAACATGATGGTAGATAAAACAATCGCTATCATTAGAATTCAGTTCTCCCCAAACTGACCTACTAATGTGAGTCCAATCAAAATCCTATCAGAGCATTTTTGCTGATTCTGTTTGGGCTTGGTTTGGTTTTTGTTCTTTGAAACAGGGTCTCACTATGTAGTTCTGACTGGCATGAACTTGTGGCAATCCTCCTGCTTCAATCTCCTAAATGCTAGGATTACAAGTATGTACTGCCATGCCCAGCTTCATTTTGTTTATTTTGTTTTGTTTTGCTTATTTTGTTTTGCCAAAGCCTAGGTTACATATTACCTAGGCTGCTCTGGAAGATAAGAGTCTCCTATTCCCATCTCAGAAATGCTGAGATTACAGTTGTGTGCCACCACATCCAGCTCACCTTTTTTTGTTGCGGTTGCTAATCTGATGAGCTAATGGGAAGTATATGTTCTCAGGTGCTCGTGTGCATGCATGGATACGTGTTAAAACTGAGGATGTGTCTCATCAGGTGTAAAGATCATTCGTAAAGTTGTTCTACAAGACAGCTTTGGGGCTTGTCACACAGCCCAAACCCAGATCCTTTGCCTCATGCATGATGCTCTGGGTATTACTCCCAGCACTACAAAAGGTAACAGATAGCATCATACTAACACAGAAATAGACGATCTGTTCTGTCTGGAGCAGATTACTGAGCCCAGAAGTAGAAAGTCACATGAAAACTTGATATGTGGTGTGGCTGCCATGGAAAAGCAATGAAAAGAGATTAATGCAGTTACTCAATCATTCTAGAGCTATCAGCATTCCTTACAGGAAAAGGGGAAATTGGATCTCTACTTTACAAAATGTATAGCATTTTAAATGGGTCAAAAAACTAACTAGGAAAGATGAAACTTTTGGAAGAAAATGTATAAGAAAAGAATTTTCTGACAGTGGGTGAGGAAAAGAAGGAAGTACTCCCAAATGAGACACAAAGTCTGCTGACAACGGGACACTGAAATAGTGTCACTATATTAAAAGTCAGAATTTCTGTTTGTCAGAAGACACCATGAAAATGTAGTGAGAACGAATCAGAGGTACAGCTCTGCCTCCTATAACAAGTAAAACGCCGCTGTGTGGAATGCAGAACTTGAGACATCTTCACGAAGCAGAGCATCACAGTGAATGAACCGTAGCTATGTAGAACAATGTGAAGCAGGGGCGGGGGAGTAATGCTTCTGTACATAGCTCAGGGAAATTAAAACAACAAGATATCGCTTAAAGTAGTAAACTACTTTTTAAAGCGTAAAGAGTGATAAGGAAACTCAACGTGGCAAGGCCTCCTCTGAAGATCAGAGAATCAGTGCTAGTAATGCTATTCTACATCTCAAATTAAACAAAAGAATTTGTGACTGTCTGATTACCGTTGAGCGTTTGGAACTTACATGAACACACATAGTATGTCTTCATTTGCATATAATAAATTTTTATGATAGCCTTATAAAGAATGGGTAAGCAATAAATATGCCAAAACTAAAAAGGCCACAGTGATCAATATCCTTTGGCATCTAGACAGCATCTGTCCAGGTTGACAACCGTCTGCACTGATTGGGTATATAAGTCTTGAACCAGTTAGAAATCAACTTAACGAGGCTGCCAACGGGCCTACATTTCTCAGCCATGTACACAAGGGTATCAGGTTCCTTTGCTAAGTGCTCACAAGCCATCTGTTTAAAATTTCCTCCTAGAGTTTACCAGGGATCAATGTCAAGCTCCCTTGGAAAGGTAGTCTAGCCATATGTGTTCTCAGGAAACACCAAATATTAACAATCCAAACAAAGAAGATAGAGATTCATTGCTTCTTAGAAGATTCCAGAAAGACCTAGGTAGGGGACTGGGCATCCCCTCTGTACTGCGAGCAGTTCTCTGACTCCAGCATCCTAGAGAACGGACCAGAATGAGCAGCTGCTTGACGAGTTTGGTTTTGATAACTGCATTAAAGTCATTTTTCTGTGGGATTAAAACTAAATTAGAAGCTCTGCTGTGTTTGCTACCTAAAGATTTTTAACACAGACATTTGTTTCATTAAGAGAAGCCATGGTCTAAGAGAAATAGCAACCTCCCTTTTGTAATTTAAAGGAGTAGGAATTTAGCCAAATATCTGAAGTTATTTCAAAATTGAAATTTTAAAAGTTTGACCTTGCCAGTTTGAGGAATAATCTATACATCGGAAGTTACAGCCGCTCCGCACATACAGCTCAATGAGTTTTCATAGTGGTGTACACCTGCAAACCATCACCTCAGACAAGACACAGACACTTCCCTCATGCTCACAAGGCCCCTCCTGCCTCACTGCGCTCAATCCCATCGATTGCATTTAATATAAGTAGAGTCATACAATAGATACTTCTGTGTCTAACCTTTTTCATTCAGATATTGAGATTTGTCCACGTTGTTTATATCAATTAATTTGTTTTATTGTTGAGTAGTAATATTTTACATAAATATTATGTTTTAACTATTTGCATGTCAATGGACACTTTGATTTCCAGTTTTTAGCCGTGAAATAAATATCTATGCACAGGTCTTTCTGTGTATGTATGTTTCATTTCTCCTGGGTTCTTATCATTCATCTTTTCTCACACATGTACTTTCAAGTCATTTGTGTGTTTACATTTAAAGTATATTTGAGCCAGTAGTGGTGGCGAATGCTTCAGGCCAGCACTTAGTGGCCGAGCCATGTGGATCTCTGAGTTTGAGGCCAGCCTGATCTACAGAGTGACCTCCAGGACAGCCAGGGCTACACAGAGAGACTCTGTCTCAAAAAACAAACAAAAATAAATATGTAATATAAATAATAAAATAAGATAATAGTTAATTAAGATAAATAAAGTATACTTGCTGTATAAAACATCTTTATATTCATTCTGTTAACTTCTAAGTTTTATTTGTAATGTATATTTCATTAATAATTACCATAAGTATTGATATGGTTGGTTTTAGGTCTACAGTTGTATTTTTTTATCTGTTAACTCTATTTTTGTGGTCTTTTTTTCTCCTGTTTTCCTGCCTTCAAGGGGTCTACCTTAAATGTTTTTTAAATTAGGGGCTAGAGAGATGGCTGAGCAGTTAAAAGCTCTTGCACTCTTCCAAAGGACCCAGGTTTAGTTCCCTGTGACCACATCAGGCAACTCACAACCACCTGTAACTCCCTCCAGGGAATACAACATCTTTTGGCCTTCAAAGGCACCTGAATACACATAGTACACACACCAAGAGACACACGCATACACATAAATATTTTTTTTAATTTAGCTATATGTGGTGGTGCATGCCTTTAATCCCAGCACTCATGAGGCAGAAGGAGGTAGATCTCTGTGAGTTCAAAGCCAACATGATTTACATAGTGGACTCCAGACCAGCTAGGGCTACATAATGAGACTCTGCTCCCCAAAACAAAAAACAAAACAGAAAAAGCATTTTAATTCTATTTTGTTTATTATAATTTAGAGCTTCATCTTCAAATTCACATTTGAATTCACAAAAATAATTCCTGTTATTTTTGTGGCTTCTCCAGAGGGGTTACATTGTATATCTTTTGTCTTTTTACAATCTAATTCTTACTCTAATCTAACTCTAATTAGAGTTAACATAATACCGTAGGGCTTAAAATCTATTTTTAAACATTTTATAGCCTACTTAAAATTAATATAGCACTCTTTCATGTAAAATACAGAAACTTCACAATTATATAGGTCCATTTATCCTGCCTCAAACATATAGTCTATTTTTTACTTATTTGCTTGTTTGTTTGTTTGTTTGAAACAGGGTCTCATAGAGCCCAGACTGGCCTTGAACTCAATATACAGCTGAGAATAACCTTGAACTCCTAACTCTTGTCTCTACCTCTCAAATTCTGAGTCCTAGGGTTACATATACACTATTGTTTATGTTGTAGTTAACATATGTGTTCAGTGCTCACAGAGGCCATAAAAGGGTATCAGATCTCCTGAGACTGGAGTGGCAGATGGTTGTGAGCTGACATGTGTATGCTGGGAATTGCTCTTAACTGCTGAGCTGTCTCTCCAGCCCCTAGTCTTAAATCTTGGATCCTCCATGTTTACCCATCTATTTTTGCCACTTCTAAAGCTCCTCATTCATTACTAGATTTATATCTAAGTTTCCCTTCCCTTGAAGAGTCTTGGTATTTCTTATAGCATGGTTCTGGTAGTGACGATTCTCCTTATTGTCATTAAAATGTCTCTTCCACCTTCATTCTTGAAGTATATTTGTCTCATACATACAATTATAGATTGCCTGGGCTGTTTCAGTAATTTAAAGATATTTCACTGTCTTCTGGCCTCCCCTGGTTTCTATCTAAAAATGACAGCCCTTAAATCATTTTTGGCTATCTGGAAAGGATCACTTTTCTGGCTGCTTTCATGAAATTTGTCTTTATGTTTGTATTCAGCAGCTTGATAATGACATAACTAAGCATGGATTTCTCCTCATTTATCTTGTCTAGAGTTCACTGAGCCTCTTGAAGCATATTTTTTTTCAAGATCTGATCATTTACTTCTTACTCTTAAAAACTTATTTTTGACTAGATTCAAAAATTGAAGCTCTCAGTAAGGACAGCCTACATCTTTGCACGTTCTGTTCTTGGCATTTTCCTTTGACTTCCTTCATTCTCTTGAACAAAATTTGGCATATTCTGCAGCCTCCTCTTTGTTTATCCTAATGTATGTTTCTTCAGAGCAATATTTTAGCATCTGTGTTGCAGGACAAGTGGAGTGACAAGACTCTGAACCTTGAGTACTTTGGTTCCTGGCTTACCTTCTTTGTTTAAGGATTTTCTGACAACTTATTGGCAGACATCATCCTCTTTAGAGAGACTGAGAAGATTCTCAAGCCTTTTGGGGCTGCAACTGCTGAGATACAGTAGTATCAGTTGGTCTAGGAATATCCTTCTTTCCCTTTTTTACCATGATCAAATTGAGATCAGATTGACTTCCACCACACCAAACAGACTTGTGCTTACTCTCTCCAGCTCTCCTTCATCCATAGCAAGAATGCCGCTCACTCACTCATCAGTAGGTGCGCTCTGCCATGGGTCTCAAGATGCCTTCGTTCATGGGAAAATCTTGCTTTCCATTCCCAGCACTGATGGGTCTCAAGATGCCTTCGTTCATGGGAAAATCTTGCTTTCCATTCCCAGCACTGATTCAGACCACATAGCCCTTCCACTCCTCACCAGAGCATCGGCAGCAACTTCTGTGGCCCCCATGCTTTTCATAGAAAGCACGAATCTGGCATTCATCATTCACTTTGCTGTGTTTCTCAGAGTGTTTCTGATAGCTGCTGAGTGGGAAGGAAATATACAGCTTCATCCTGACACAGCTGACCACTTAGGAAGCTCCAGCAAAAAGGACTTGAGTCTATATGCTTTATTTTCCTTTTTAAGACAGGGTCTCGCTGTGTAGCCTTGACTGGCCTAGTTTGTTGACCAGGCTGGCCCCAAGCTCACAGAGACCCATCTGCCTCTGCCTACCAAGTGCTGAAGTTAAAGGTGTACACCACCATACCTTCCCAAACCTATTCACTTAAATCTGTAACCTAAGTTGAAAAGTTTTCTACCATTATTTCTTTAAATGCTTTTGTGCTATAGCCCTTCTCTCCTTCTAGGGCTCCAGTTACCCATGTTAAAGTGGCGTGTGCCTCTCATCTGATTTCATAGTGCTGGGAACAGAACCCAAGACTGTGCATACTAAGCAAGCCCTCTACGAGCTGTGCTGTGTCCCCACCCGTTTATTTATTTTGTTCAATTTTTTCTCTTCAGGTCACTAAGCCATTTGTCTTTAAGTCACTCACTTCTTCCTCTTTCATTTTTTTTGTCCTGCTTTTAAGCCCATGTGAATATTTTTGTTTAGATATTATATTTTTAAGTTCAAAAATTCCATTTGTTTATCTTTTATAGTTTCTGTTTCTCTACTGACATATCTTACATTTCTATTCATTTTTGTGAACATAGAATGGCTTTAATTATGCTAGTATGAAGTCCTTATCTGGTAGATGCAGCATCTTTATCATGTTAGGGTTTGCATCTGTGATCTGTGTTTTCCATTGAGACTGAGCCATGGTTTCTTTCTCTATATGCCAAAAATATTTTGATTTTATTTTGTGAATGCTATGATACAGAGATTTTAGGTTCTATTGTGTTGTTTTGGAGTGAGTTTTGTTTGTTTTCTCAGACAATTAACTTTGTTAGCCTCAGACTGCCACGCATTGGTCCTGCAGTGAGCAAAACACTCAAATTCCCAGTCCCATTCTTTTCCTATTTGTTTTGCTCGTTGTTGTTATTTGAGACAGGGGCTCATTAGGTAAGTCTGCCTGCTGTGGAACTCACTATGTAAACTAAACTGGCCTTGAACTCACAGAGATCTGCCTGCCTCTGCCTCTGGAGTGCTGGGATTAAAGGTGTGCGCCACCATGCCCGGCCTCAGTCCCATTCTTTAAGCCTAAACTCTAAGCTGTGTCCCGTTTGCCCCATATGTGTAGTGCAAGGGCAGATAGGGCCTTGGACTGTGCTTAAGCCTATCACCATTCAGTGCTCTCTGGCTCACTCTTTTGGTGGCCATCCTCCTCACTTTCTGGAGAACCTGGTTCACCTCTTTTCTTCCTCAAGGTTTGGACTGGGCGATGGCTAAAGGATAAAGAGCTTGCTATGCAAATGTGAGGACCAGAGTTTGACCTCCAGAATTCATATTAAAAGGACAGACACCGCAACACCTCCTGTAGTTCCAAAACTGGTGAGGCAGGAGGATCCTAGTGGCTTACTGGCCAGGCCATCTAGCCAAAACAGTGAGCTGTGTGTTCAGAGAGAAACTCTATCTCAAAAAGAAGGTGAAGAGCCATAGAAGAAGACGTTGAAATTGACCTCTGGCCTCCACACATGCAAGCGTGCGGTCACATACCTGCACACATATACATACACTCCCACACACAGAAATAAAGGAATAAATGGGTTTTTTAAATATTTATTTATTTATTATGTATATAGTGTTCTGTCTGCATTTTTGCCTGCAGTACAGAAGAGGCACCAGATCTCATTATAGATGGTTGTGAGCCACCATGTGGTTGCTGGGAATTGAACTCAGGACCTCTGGAAGAGCAGTCAATGCTCTTAACCTCTGAGCCATCTCTCCAGCCCCCGGAATAAATGTTTTTAATTAAAATCTAAGCCAGTGAGTTGTCTCAGTGAGTAAAGGTACTTACTGCCAAAGACCTGAGCTCCATACCTTAGTCCAGTCTCTAGAGGAGAACTGACTCTTGCCATCAGACTACCACATGCACACCATCACACACCTACACCGTGCACACACACCAATAAATAAATAGACAGATAAATGAATAAATAAATTTTTAATTAATATTGTTGACATGATTAAAAAAAAAGGCACTATGACATCAAAAGACAACCAAAAAACTAGGGGAAAGTACTGGGATTTATAACACAGGAGAACCGATATCTAAATACAGTGCCTCAACTCCTTTAGAGGGAAATTTGTAAATATCTTTGAAAGTTTTGTATGGGTTTGCTTTTGAGTCCCCAGTTCCTCTTTCATGAATGCAGTATCCTGAAAATCCTCTCCTAGTGATGCAAATGTGCACAGAATCACAGTCATGTAGTCTAGGTGTAGGTGTGTGCACATGCTTTGGGATTTGCTTCATTTCAGAGACCTTTCCATCTCTTTCTTACTCCACTTAGCTCGCTATGCAAGCCTGATGACCCAAGTCCAATCCCTGGATTTCACAGTGAAATTAGAGCACTGACTCCCTAAAGTGCTCTGACCTCCACACTTGTGCCCTGGTGCATGTGCAGCCGTGTGCACCTGTTTGCACATACAAATAATGATAATTAATACATAAAATGTTAAATTCAAAGGAGGAATGCTTTGCTGTGGTTTCTGGGGCAATGCCATCAGATTGAATGTCTTCCTAGCCCTGTCTTCATCCACCCTTCCCTGTCTCTCTGACCACAGTGCCTATAAAACCACTATTTCCCAGTCAGCTTTAAATCTTTGAATATCAGGTTACAATAAATACTTTTAAGTTGTATAACACATAAATTAATGTCTGCAGGCGTAGTAAAAGACTTTTGGTTTTGAAACAGGGTCTCTTTATGGGTCCGACTGCCCTAGTACTTGGTACCTACCCCTCAGACAAATTCACAGCAATTCTGCCTCAGTCTCCCTAATGCTGCAATCACGGGCATGTGCCACCATGGAAGAGTTTTAAATATCTTCTAAGACTAGTGTTTACCAAGCCAAATAATACTTTATTTAACTGTGTTTATGTTTTATTGATATGGGGGGATATGCATGTGGAAGTCAGGGCACCATCTCGGGTGTCACCCTCCTTTGAGACAGATTCTCCCATGGCTCTAGGGTTCACCAACTAGACTAAACTGCTATCCTGTGAACACCAGCTTCCCTCCTGCCCCGCCTCCCCGGTGCTTGAACTGCAGACGCCCACCGCCATGCCCCACCATTTGTACGTAGGAGCTAGAGATTAAACTCAGGTCCTTGTGCTTATGAGGCGAGACTTTACCAGCTGAGCCCTCTCCGGTTCCAAATAATACTTTAGGCTTCTTCGTATCCCAGTAACCACTAAGCAGCCTCTTTTACATAGGTGCTTCACTTTTTTAATAAAATGAAAACAGGACCATTGAGAACTATAGTTAAAATATTTTTTCTTCCAATTTGGATCATATACTTCATGGAAATTTTCAGCACACATGAAAAAAGAAAAAGAAACGGCAAGGCTTTTAGTGTCTAAAATGTTCGCATCTTTGTAGACTACCGAGAGGCAGCATTTTAATCTTTATGCCCAGGAGCTGCATGGTGCTTTAAAGTCTGCCTGCTTCCTGGTGTCTGGGGTTCCTTTCTGTTCAATGGGCACTCAGCCTGGGCATCGCTATCACTTCCAGCTCACAGCATCAGTTATTTTCCTGTCGCTGTGCTGGAACACCATGACCAAGGCAACTTAGAGAAGGAAGAGCTGTCTTGGCTATGGTTGCAGAGAGGGCAGAGTTCAAAATGGTGGGTACAGCCTGGCAGCAGGCAGCAGACATGGCGGCAGGCAGCAGGCATGGCGGCAGGCAGCAGGCATGGCGGCAGACACCAGGCACGGCGGCAGACACCAGGCACGGCGGCAGACACCAGGCACGGCGGCAGACACCAGGCACGGCGGCAGGCAGCAGGCACGGCGGCAGGCAGCAGGCACGGCGGCAGGCAGCAGGCACGGCGGCAGGCAGCAGGCACGACAGCAGCAGCAGGAGAGCTCACATCTTCAAACACAAACACAAAGCAAAGAAGACAAGGTGGCAGTAGAGCCAGGCCTTAAGCTCTTCAGGCCCACTCCCAGTCACACATTTCCTCCAGCAATGCCACATTTCCTAAGCCTCCGCAAATAATGCCATTAACTGAGGACCAGGTATTCAAATGCCCAAGACTATATGGACATCCCATTCAAACCATCACACAGATGTAAGAGCTGAAGTTACAGAGCTGTGACTGGCCTGAGGTCACAGAGAAACTATTCAGCAGCCTGGATAGAATTCATTCTTTCTTTTCATTGAAGCATTTACTGAACCCTGCTGTATGCCAGGCACTAGGCTAGTCCTGGCGGCACGGGAGAGGACAAGGAAGCAGGCTTGGTGCACAGCAGCATATGTATGCTCTTGTCTGGCTAGGGCCCTCTACACTACCTCTGTAGCATCCAGAGAAGGACCAGTCACAAAACCCAATGCAAGCTTAACTGTCAAGAAATATTCCTAAGACTACTCTTCCTAAAGGATGGTCCCCATTTGTGTTCCCTTAAAACACACAAACCAAAGAACAAGAGACTCAGGGACTGAGGAGATGGCTTAGTGGTTGTCACTAAGCCTGATGACCTGAGCTTGACCTCCAATACCCACATGGTGGAAGGAGAGAAATGACTCCTGCAAGTTGTCCTCTGACCACCACACAAATGCACGCCAAATAAACAAATATGTTTTTTAAAGAGTGAGCTTCAGGGACTAGAAATATGGCTTACTGGTTAAAAGTGTCAAGCCCTTGCAGAGGATGTGATTCAATTCCCAGGACCCACATCAAGTGATCATAACTGCACATAATTCCAGATTCAGGACATCTAATGCCTCTGGCCTCCACAGGCACCATCATTTACAATCACATATCCCCACGTATACAAGTAATAAGAATAATAAATCTTGACTGATACCTTAAGGGTCACAGAGACTTTCTGAGAATCTGGTAAAAGTTAAGTGCCTGCCCTCTTCCCCTACAAAACCCAAATGCGCCTTTACACATACAGATGACACCGCATGCAATTTCAGAGGGCTCTCACCCAGGATTCCCAAGGGCAGGCCACCGCAGGGCCGTTGGTAGAACAGGGCTGATCTGTAGGCTTTTGAGGGAGTGGGTATGAGCTGCAGGACTGTCTGGGAGTTCCATTTCGCTGGAACCACCTTAGGACTTAGACATTTTATGTCAAGAAGAACCCAGTCATCTAATACACATGTAGAGAATCCCATAAACAACACACTTCGGAGGGCTGGAGAGAAGGCTCAGCAGTTAAGGGTGCGGTACTCGCTCGTCTAGAGGTCAGGGTTTGCTTCTCAGCACCCTCCTGCCAGCTCATGGTAGTCTGTAAATCCAAGTTCACAGGCTTCTACAGGCACCTGCACACACTTGGAACACATACACGCTTTCAGATATACACACATGCCCAGAAAATAAAATATTCTAAAGGATACACTTCAGTTGCATGATGCTGTAGGGTTGTTTCGGCTGTAGGCCTTTTATTTTTCCAGCAGAGCTTACAGGGCTCAATGAAGGCTGTCATGGCTTGTAGCCACTAGAGGGCAGAGTAAGTCCACACATAGAATATGAATGCGGCCTCCTGGGGATACAATGACTCAGGCAAGGCAACCGGAACCCTTAACTGTAGTTTCACTCAAGCACCCGATCAAGGGGGCCTGTTTCATCAGACATACAATGCCCTGCCTTCTAGCCAATGTGGAAGCCGCTCTCCAGCCTCTGAGGGCAATATTTCCTTTCCGACTCCCAGGTTTAGCACATCTAGTTGTATTTATGAGTAACACTGCAATAGAAGCCAAGAACGATGACCAAGAAAAAATAAAAGTACTTTTTTTTTTTTTTTGGCCTATGAGAGTGAACCATTCCGTAGATGAGAGAAGAGGAAAAGGGCTGGGCACGTGGCTTGGTTGCTCGCATGCTTATCTTACACACACAAAGCCCTGGGCTTGGCCCTCGGCAGCCCATAAACTGGATATGGTGGCGAATGCCAGTCCCTACCATCCCACACCCAGAAAGTGAAAACAGGAAGATGGGACCGTCAGGATCCTCCTTGGCTACAGAACGGTGTGAGACCAACCTGGGCCGCAGGAGACCCTGTTTCATCTCAGAGTGGCAGAGAGAGGGAAGAGGAGGAGGAGAAGGAAGGAAGATTGGACCTACTGCATGCTGTTCATAAACATCTCACATTGTAGTGCTTGTGATAAGTAGGAAATAGGTTCGAGTCCCCACCCCACCCAAGAACACACAACTAACAATATTCAAGGCACAATTCGAGCCCTGGTTTATCCACTAAATCTCACTGCCTTTCATATGCTCAGTAAGAGAGATCCTGCAGGATTAACGAGTATGATTAATACTGTAGAAATGAAACCCACAAACACCCAGAAGGTACTAATTAAAGCAGACAAAGGAAGATAATTTAAACATAGCTCCTGGACAAAGTTCTGAGTCAAATGCTGGAGGAGCCCCACACCATGGATTAATGGAGTAATAAAAGCCCTAAGGAAGGAAGGAAGTCATGTGACAAGGAGACGAACTTAGCTGAAGCAGAAGAGACACAGGAAAAGCAAAGGGAACAACAGGCCTTTGCTAAGCCTCAGCTCTGGCCCAGGCCCCGAGCTGGGGGGGGTGGGGGTGGGGAGGATGTCCGTGAAAAGAAGCCTACATTTAAATGGGGACGATCAAATGTGTTCCCAAATCACAACAGTGGCAGCATAGAATGTAAAATGAACTATATGCCCTGCCAACATCACCTACAAACAGATCAGGACGTGTAGCAGGTGGCATTTGAACTTGACCTTGAAAAATAGGGTGTCAACAGGTGGCAATGAGGAGGAACAGCCTGGGCCATCCCAGAGGAAGACGAGTGTGGGATCCCTGAGGAGTGATGGGTCATACTAAACGCTCCAAGATGAGTAGGTTACAATAAATCAAACCTGAATCCTTTGGAAGAACGGCCATCATCAGAGGAACCATCTGTTTCTTGTCCCTAAAAGGATGCCACTCCTCCTGAAGCAGCGAAATGAAGACTCGAACCTGAAGCACAGCACCGCTGTGGAGGCAACACGAGAATTCCTTCAAAGGAAACGTTCTGCTGTTGCTGTTCCCCGAATGTATAGAAATGGGGTGTGGAGCTGGGCACTAGTGATGCACGCCTTTAATCCCAGCAGAGAGGCAGAGGCAAGTAGATCTCAGTGAGTTTGAGGACAGACCGTTATGCAGAGAAACTTTATCTCAAAAAACCAAAAAGAAAGTAAGAGAGAGAGAGAAACAAGAAAGAAGGAGAGAAAGAGGGAAAGGGAGAAAGAACAAAGAAATGGAGGCTGGAGAGATGGTTCAGCAGTTACAAACACTGGCTGTTCTTCCAGAGGACTCAGGTTTGATTCCCAGCAATTCCCATCACCCACAAGGTGCCTCACAACCATCTGGAAATCCAGTTCCAGGGGATCCAATGCCATTTTTTGACCTCTGTGAATACTCCACATACTTGACCCCAGCTATGCATGCAGGCAAAATACCTATTCACATAAAAATTAATTAATTAAATTTTTTAAAAGTTATAAACACAAACAGTGAACCCTCTGGGGAAGACTGACTGCTCGGCTCTTTTGATGGCGTGGCATTTTCCGTTGTAGAGGTGCCATGTTCAAGGACTGGCTCTTCTGAGCGTCTTCGGCCAGCACCCTCTCAGACATTTACCTTCCCAAGTTCAGAACTAATGGAAAAGCTAGGATACTTTAGAGAAAAAAATTGTAGCTGCCATAATTCACAAGAACAGAGGTGACACCCACATCTCTGCCACTGAGAAAAATGTAGGAGCCACGCTTAGAGAAGGTCCCCACATCCTTGCTGCTTTATCTGTGTTCCATTTCTGGTGAGTTTTCTCCCTGTCCAGTGTGTATATCCATCCTCTAAGCTGCAAGGCCAACAATAAAGCTACTGCAAAGTCTTACTATGTGCGTGCCATCCTTGTGCAGGGGACCATGCTTATCTTCTGTTTTGTTCTGGTCTTAGAGTATTTGCTGTTAAAGGAAACATTTCTCCTCTTTTTTTTTTTTTTTAAGATATGGTTTCACTGTGTTTCTCTGTCTGACCTGGAAGTCTCTATGTAAAACAGGATGGCTTCGAACTTCTAGAGATCCACCTACCTCTGCCTCCTGTCTGCTGGGTGAAACATCCAACTTCATTCCTTTTTTCTGTGGCTTCACCCCTCTATGTTAAATTTATAGTTTTAATTACTTTAGGAAACCCTTTTTGTTGTTGTTGTTATTTCTAGGTTCTTAATATAGACAATGATGTCTTGTCTCCCCTGATTCCCATTGTAGAAGTTTCTAATCTTCTACCTGTTATACTCACTTCTCTGAGCCTCTCTTTTTTAAAAATTTATTTATTTTTACTTTATGTGTATGGATGCTTTGTATATATGTGCCTCACATGCTGCCTGGGGGAGCCATAGGGTAGCCAGTTGGATCCCCTGGAAACTGGAGTTGCAGGCAGTTATCAGCCAAAGTGTAGGTGCTGAGATTTGAACCCAGATCTCCTAGAAAAGCAGCTAATGCTCTTAACCACTGAGCCAGCTCTCCAGCCCCATCAACTCCATTTCTTTGGCACTGTATTTGCCTTCGTAGCTTTTCCTCACTAAGGGAAAGCCGCTCACTCATCCCCAGACGTGTTACCCATGGTTTGCCTGTGCCGTCACCAGATCCATGTTCTTCTTTAAATGTTTCTTTGGCAATATCGTTGTGCTTATTACCATAGTGCCATAAAACACAATGGTACAGATGGGAATCTGAGAACAAATGCTCAAGACTAATGCATCTTTTAAAATTCCATGGGGGCAGAGAGCTGTGTGCTCCCGAGGGAATGAATGAAACAGCTAGTAGCGAATGAATCTGCATAACTATTTAGCAGAGTTAATCATGCTGACCAGAAAAAAGAAAAAGGTGTGCTTGCTCTCCCTGTCCTTGAATGAGATGTGAAGTCATCTAACGCCCTGCACTGCCTGTGTGGAGCCAGCACCTTGGACTGAACCTTCTTTGTCCTTGTGGCGGTGAGTCTGCCACCTCTACCAACTTGTCCTCAGGAATGTCGTTCTAGAAATAAACCACCCGGCATTCATGAGTCATACACAGAAGTTAATTCATTTGAGCCACTGGCTTTTCTTAGGCCCTTTGTATCTCAGCAAGCCCCTCAGGGTTTCTCCTCAACTCTTCCCGCAGATTTTTCTGTTTGACTTTCCCTGACAACAGTTATCTACAGAACCAGATCCCAGCAGCAGAGGTAGATCTGGCTGAAGTCAGAAGTACCCCAGGAAAGCCTGTCAACCCACCTACCCAGAGCCACTCATCACACAGACAGTCCCTTCTCATCATGCCAAACACACTGTGAGACAATTTGCCAACAGCTAGCTCTGTAATCCACATCATAAGGCAAAGCCCAATACAACGGTTCATCTTTTTCCTTTTAGATGTTCAGATTCATTTTAAGAGGTAATAACTAAATATATAAATGACAACATAAAACTGTTATGTCCCTTGTTAATAACTAAACCTGCATTGTTATGCAGGTTAATTTAATTTTTTATTGCTTTAGTATTTTTAGTGTTTTTTAAAAGGTATATTTTATTTATTTGGGGTGTGTGTGTGTGTGTGTCCACATGCCATGTTTGTGCAGGTGCCCATGGATGCCAGAAGAGGACACTGGATCCCTTAGAGCTAGAGTTTCAGGTGTTTGCGAGTTGCCCAGTGTGAGTGCTGGAACTGAACTCTGGTCCTTTGCAAGAACAACAAGCATTCTTAACTGCTGAGTCATCTCTCCAGACCCCTGGGATATTTTATAAAAGCAATATACAATTAAGATAAAATGTAGAAGCCGGGCAGTGGTGGCGCACACCTTTAATCCCAGCCCTCAGGAGGCAGAGGCAGGTGGATCTCTGTGAGTTCGAGGCCAGCCTGGGCTACAAGAGCTAGTTATAGGACAGGCTACAGAGAAACCTTGTCTTAAAAACCAAAAAGAAAGAAAGAAAGAAAGTATAGAGAATGAAGGTGTGTGAATGAAAAGGGAATGTGTCTCAGAACTAGCAGTTGGATGGCAGCCTTCCAGACTTTTATAAAGTACTTGTACATACACATGTATGCACTTATACAGGTAGTTTTATGTTTATACAAATGGGATCATATCTGCCCTACAACTTCCTTCATTGCTCCCTTCTAGATTCCCATGTTGGTATATTTATCTTTAAATTGCTAACAGTTACATAGTACACACCAGTTTGAGTGTGTTGTAATTTTGTAATTTGTTTAAACACTCCTCTATTGATAGACATTAGATTTGCTTCCTGTTTGGAGTTTGATTGTTGAAATGACAATGTTGTGCCTAATGTCTTTATATATGTCTCTTGTGTATGCTCCAAGAATGTGTCTAAGACAGATATTAAGGCATACAATTGATGTGTCAGAAAACAGGTATACTTAAAGTTCATACTTTTCAAAATTTATAATTGCAAACTTAGATGTGTGTGATGGTTCATGTTTGTAATCCCAGTAATTGGGAAACAAAAGTAGGAGGCCTGTGGCAGGTTCAAGGCCTGCTCCTCACAGTGAGTGCTGGGCCAACCAGAGCTACATAGCAGGACTCTATCTTGAAAAAAAAATTTTGGTTTACACAATGGAGTACTACACAACCGAAAAAGATAATGACAGCTTGAATTTGGCAGGAAAATGGATGGAGCTAGAAAACATTATTTTGAGTGAGGTAACCCAGACACAGAAAGACAATTATCACATGTACTCGCTCATAGGTGGTTTTTAAACATAAAGCAAAGAAACCAGCGTACAAATCACAATACCAGAGAACTTAGACAACAATGAGGACACTAAGAGATACTTACATAGATATAATCTACATGGGAAGAAGAAAGTAGAAAAAGACAAGATCTCCTGAGTAAATTGGGAGCATGGGGACCTTGGGAGAGGATTGAAGGCAGGAGAGGAGAGGCAGGGAGAGGAGCAGAGAAAACTGTAGAGCTCAATAAATATCAATAAAAAATGTAAAAAAAAAAATGTAAAAAAAGAAAAGAAAAGAAAAAAATGTTTAGTTAAAAATTAAACATTTAGCTGGGTGTGGTGGTGCATGCTTTTAATCCCAGCACTTGAGAAGTAGAGGCAGGCAGATCTCTGTGAGTTCAAAACCATCCTGATCTATGTAGTGAGATTCAGGAGAGCTAGGGATACACAGTTAAACACTGTCTCAAAAATAATAACAACAACAATAATAATAATTGAACACTTGAGCTGGAGAAATGGTTCAGTACTTGCTGTGCTCTCAGAGGTTCCCGGCACACAGGTAGCTCATAGCCATCTGTAACTCCAGCTCAAGAGAATCTGACAACCCTCTTCATTTACATGAACATACCTACATGCAGACACACACACAGAGACACATAATTAACAATTAAAAATAAGTGGGTAGAGAAATGACTCAGCAGTTAAGAGTACTCTTCTAAATTGAATTCCCAGCACCCTCAAGATAGCTCACAGCAGCTGTCTATACCTCCAGTCCAGTTCCAGGGCATCTGATACCCTCTTCTGCCGTCTATACCCCCAGTTCCAGGGCATCTGATACTCTCTCCTGCCGTCTATACCCCCAGTTCCAGGGCATCTGATACCCTCTTCTGCCGTCTATACCCCCAGTTCCAGGGCATCTGATACCCTCTCCTGCCGTCTATACCTCCAGTTCCAGGACATCTGATACCCTCTTCTGCCGTCTATACCTCCAGTTCCAGGACATCTGATACCCTCTTCTGCCGTCTATACCTCCAGTTCCAGGGCATCTGATACTCTCTTCTGCTGTCTATACCTCCAGTTCTAAGGCCTCTGATCTTCTGCCATCTATACCTCCAGCTCCGATACCCTCTTCTGCCCTCTGTGGGTGTGGTGCACAAACTTATATGCAGACAAAACACCCAAACACAAAAATTTTTATCATTTTCCAGATTTATTTTATTATTTTATATGTATGACTATTTGGCCTGCATGCATATATGTGTACCACATGCATGTCTGGTGCCTGCTGAGGTTCAAGAGGGTGTTGGATCCCTTGGGACTTGAGTTACAGACAGCTTTGAGCCACCATGCGGGTTCTGGGAATCAAACCCAGATCCTCTGCAAGCCCAGTGCTCTCAACAGCTGAGCCATCTCTCCAGCCCCAACACAGAAATAATTTTTAATTAAAATAAATCTGTTTTTAAAATAATTATAAAGACTTATTTTTATTTTTAATTGTGTGAGTACAGGTGCTGGGAGTTTAGAAGAGAGCATCAAATTCCAGAAACTGGAGTTGCAGGCAGTTGTGCGCCACCTGGCATATGTGCTAGGGATTAAACTCAGGTCCTCTGCAAGAGCAGAAAATATCCTTACAGTCAGTCATCTTCCCAGGCTCACCCCCCTCACACACACACACACACACACACACAAAAAAAAAAAAAAACTTAAAATAAAGTAAACAATAAGATTTTTAAAAAAAAATCAGCCTCCCCCAAAACAAACAAAAAGGCCTCCTTAACCACCATTCTCCTTCCTTCTGCAGAGAGTGCTCTCCTGGAAGCTGACATTGTCCTTCAGACTCTTGACAACGATCTTGTCAGCATGGAGGTCTTCTTCAAAGCTTGGCTGCATAACAGTGAAATCGACCGAGAACACATCCATCTTCTTCTAGATCCACAGAGTCTTCCTCCTTCTTCCACAGCCAAGGATAATCCAAGTACACAACCCTGAAAAGATAGGTTCTGTAGGCGAAGTCTCTCTTTATCTAAGATTACAAGTCTAGATGACTCTGGGGGAGTCATCACAATACAGATCATTTGAGGCCTATGGGTTGGAGGAGGACTGGGTGACACTGTCTAGTGACAGCATGGCTTTAAAGAGAAAGGCTCTAAAGGGTGACCATTCCAGCCAGCAAGAGTCAAGTAGTTATAGAGGCAAAGTCCTTGATGCCTCAATGATAAGATATTTGCTACACCATAGCAGGATATACTGAATCATGCACTGTCCTCAATATTCTCACTCTTATTGTGGTAGGTATTGTTGGTACTATAATCCAAGAGTCTTTTACCTTGATAATATCAACACTGCCTTGGTAAGAATAATAACAGTAAATAAAAATCTTTTCAGGAGTCTGGAGAGATGGCTCAGTGGCTAAGGGCACTGGCTACTCTTGTGGAGGACCTAGAATCAGTTCCCAGCACCCACGTGGCAGCTCACAACCTCCTGTAACCCCAGTTCCAGGGCATCTGACACCTTCTTCAACCATTGCACTGCTGAGCCATCTCTCCAACCTCAGTTAGCAGTCTGTTTGAAATCTCCTCTCCTACTGTAATAGAACTCTGCCATGACTATCGCTTTTTCAGGATGGGGAAAAGCCCTCTGAAAGTATAATTAAATAGGAAGGATGTTTCCCCTCTTTCCAGGGACAGCTATCAGATTCTGCTTCTTTCTCCATTTAAACCTAGGGCTTGGGACCAGCAAGATGGCTCAGTGGATAAAGGCACTTGCCACTAAGCCTGACAACTGGAGTTCAATCCCAGGTCCCATGTTATGGAAGAACAGACTCCCACAGGTTGTTCTTTGGCCTACACATATGTTCCATGCCATGCATACTCTCTCTCTCTCTCTCTCTCTCTCTCTCTCTCTCTCTCTCTCTCTCAAATACACACTAAATAAGGAACTTTTCTTTTACAGCACCTAGGGCCTGAAATGCCTTGGATGGCTTAACTTGATCATAATCTGTCTTTCCTTTGCCTATAAAAAGTCTTCCCAGGACCTTCTTAGTATTGTGTCCCAAGCTGCTCCTACCAATCCCTCTCTATCCTGTCCTCTGAAATTCACTCATTCACTTCACTCAATTAAAAGCAGCCGACAACTGTACACAGAAGCCAGCTTGTGTTTAACATTTGTGTACCTTTCCTCTGCCAAACTACCATACTAACTTCTTTTCTTGCATAATCCCCTTCTGCTTTACACACCACTACCAGGCAAATGCTGGCACTGAATACATCACCAGATCTAAGATGCTATCAATGATAAGACATGCACTGTTTTTATACCACTTAGAATGGGAATGCTGTCAATAAAACATGACAGAGAATGTTATAGTTCCTGGGAGAATTCAAGTCCTAAGATTGTCTGCCTGGCCAGTAGCAATTGCAAGACAGATATAAAGATCTAAAGATCTGTCTTAGTGTATGAAAAATCTGTCTACAAACCAAACATAATACTATACCTGTTTTTACATATGAGGAAAGTAAGACAAAGAATTAAACACTTTCCTCAGGCTTTATAGAAAAGCAATTCCAGGGCTGGAGAGATGGCTCAGGGGTTAAGAGAACTGACTGCTCTTCCAGAGGTCCTGAGTTCAATTCCCCGCAACCACATGGTGGTACACAACCATCTCTAATGAAAAAAAATCTGGTGCCCTCTTCTGGTGTGCAGGTATGCATTCCAGCAGAACACTGTACACATAATAAATAAATTTAAAAAAGAAAAGAAAAGCAATTCCAGGGCCCCTTCATCTTGGAACCAGAAATCTCTATTTGTACACTTGACAATTCTTGCCAGGAATATGCTCATCAAACACAAGTCTGTCTACCTCCAGAACTTCAGCCTTTGTCTACCACTTACCCACCTGGTGCTTAGGCTACTCTAAACAAAAGGGACAGTGACTCACTGTTCTCTAGTGGAGCTGGGACCCTCAAAGGTCAGGAACTCCTGCAGCCTGTTATCTCTACTGCTACACTGGAATCCAGATGTCAGGCACAACTGGAATGGAGTCTGGAGAAATTAGGTCTTCTCCAGAGTGGTGAGGCCCATGGAGATTATCAACAACAATAAAGATCAGACTGTTGTTACCTCTTAGGGTTTTTCCTACTGCAACCAATGAGACCTTCATCCAGATGGACAAAGCTTCCCAATCCTAAATCCCAGTGATCAGTAATGGAGAGTTGGGCAGAGAAGAAATGAAGGGAGCCACATTCCTAGACAAAGTCCCTCCTGGGCTCAGTGTATATGAATTGAAGTCTACATCTTATAAACTGAGCCCAGGAAATCCAGCTGAATCTATCACCCACTCCATTTTTCCCATGTTACTTTGACATTTTTTTTATTTGGTTTTAAAATTAGTATAGAACATGACAGATTTAGGTTAAATAACATGTTCATGGATGTATGCCATTGCAATTTGCTTCTGCTTTTATTTTTTTCACATGGCAGTCTGGTCATTCCTCAAATCATCATCACCTACTAGCCTTCTCACAAGGGTTCGGGGTTTGTACACTTGCAAGTTTGCTGTTGATATTCAAACCAGATAGGTAGGTAGGTAGGTAGGTAGGTAGATAGATAGATAGATAGATAGATAGATAGATAGATAGATAGATAGATAGATAGATAGGTAGATATTAATATTTTTTAGCATCAAGGACTCAGGCTTAGAGCAACAAATCGTTGAAGGTAATTGCTGACATAGAAACCTAACACAGCCAGGAGCAGTAAGACACACCTGAAACCACAGCACTTCTGAGGTAAAGGCAGAAGGGGCAGGAGTTCAAGGTCATCTTCAGTTAGTGGCAAGTCAGAGGTCAGTCTGGTCTGCAGAAAAGCCTCTCTCAAAGGTGGGGGGGGGGTCAGTGGTGTTGGATGGGGCTAGAGAGATGACTCAGCAGTTAAGAGAGCTGGCTGCTCTTTCACAAGACCCAAGTTCAATTCCCAGTACCTACATGGCAGCTCACACCTGTCTATAATTCCAGTTCCAGGGCTTCTGACCCCCTCACCCAAACACACACACAGGCAAAACACCAGTGAACACAAAAATAAATTAAATATAAAAAAAGTTTTTAAAAAATGAAGTCAAAAGCTTAATAGAACAGAGTGCCAGACCCTGAGAATAGTATAGCTCAGTACCAGTCCACACACTCCTGATGTCTAATGCTGCCACTGTGCTCTGAGGCCTTGAAGGTCCAATACTCAGGTTCCTTCCAGACATTAAACATAAGCTGCTATTTCAGGAACTTGTTCCTCCCGTAGTCCTGAACGCCCCCTAGAAGAGCCCAGAGAAAAACAGTAGCAGTCAGCTGACTGTCTGAGTTCTGCTTTCCTGCTCTTCCTTCATCTGACCAGCATGCTTGCCAAAGCCGCAGGGACACAGAGGCAAGATTTCCTTCCATGGTTTCCCAAGGACATCTGCGGATTATCCCAGGTTTGAGACCTAAGGAGCGTTAGCTGCTCCAGCAAGGACAGATGTTCCTCCTGAACTGAATGACAAACCAGACCTCTTGCTCTGAGACAAACTCTCAGTGAGCCCAGCTGTAAAGCCAGGGAAGATCATGCCCGGCTCAGAGGCTAAGTAAACAGTGAGGAGCCAAAGCTAGAACACAGGTGACTTTACCTGCTCAAACCAAGCGTGCTTTCTTCTTCCCATCCCCCTGCCTCCTCCCAACCCTTGACTGCCTAGGGAAAGTGAACTTGCCTCTTAATGACAGCCTGAGATAACTTGTAACCCGGCCTCTTCTCTAACTCTCCTTTGATTGTAGTGTGCCTGAAATGTGACCTCCAAGAGCGATTTCTCAGCCCATCCCTGCTTCCTGGGACAGCCGATGGCATGTTGAGGACAGATGATCCCAAAGGAGACATCAGCACGCTCTACCAGATGGCTTCCCTGTCTCCAGACCCTCCGTACAAGCTGCAAGTGATCAAGTATGCTTTGAAAAAGCCTCACCGTTCTACTCTAGTCTTCTTAATTCCATTGCTTGGAAGTGCAGAGATTCAGGGTCTATCTTGGCAGTCAGGCAACAGTCAGTGGCCAGGTAGCAGTTATAAGCATGTCACGAAAAAAAAAAAAGTAAGGTTGGGCTCCTCAGCAAGTGGAAGCCAGAGGAGCAGATGTAGACTTGCTACCACAGAAGCCTTGGAGATACGGGCAGGAATTGGAAACATGGGCTCTGTGTGTGGAGAAAAGCAAGATTGATGCAAAGGCACTCAACCACCCCATGGATTTGCCAAAAGCCATGGGGTTAGTACAGGAATGAGCCTTTCAGGGACAAAGCATATCCAGGTCTATTTCAACCCTACCACTCCTCTAAGTGCGCTTCAGGGGATCCAACTCTCAGGTAGAACAATGGGAAAGCCCAGCTTTGCTCCCTTCTAGCTCACACTGTAGGGCCCCAAGCAAAGACTGTTGAGCTCTGAGAACTTTCAGTATGCCAGATTCCGTGCTACTGACCACACGCTCTGCAAATTGCACACCCTGATCCACCAGCTCCCCCAAGATGGTCCTAGATCAGAGCTGGGTATAGTTAGGGGTCCCGGCATCACTAAGAAGTCTTTCTTTTCCAGGGCTCTAACATCTAGTGGGATCTGTGAGTCCCTGACCTACGGACTCCCCTTCATCCTCAGACCCACAAGCTGTTGGAAGCTGGACTGGGATGAGCTGGAGACAAATCAGCAACATTTCCACGCTCTGTGTCACTGCTTGCTGGTGAGTGCCCTGTGCCCAGGCAAGAGTGCTCGAGTAACAACTAGAGAAAAACAGCCACTCAGTCCTCCCTAACCCCGGACCTGCATCAGCCCTGGAAAGATGGAGAAACTGGAAATACTTTGAATTCTACAGTAAATTTAACAATACTTTTGTTAGATGAACCCAAAGGGAATATTAGTACACTGGTCTGACCAACTGATCAAGTGTAGTGCCAAAGAACCTTCCCACTATTCTGTTTGTTTGTTTTTGAGACAGGATCTCTCTATTTAGCATTGGCTGTCTTAGAACTAGTTCTGTAGACCAGACTGGCTTCGAACTCACAGAGATCCACCTGCCTCTGCCTCCCATGTGCGAGAAAAATGCCATTTTTTGTAAAGCGGATCTTTTTATTTTGTGTGCATGTGTGTAGGGGGCGCGTAAATGCCATGGCACATGTGCAGAGGGGAAGGACCTCTGGAGTCAGTGCTGCCCCTCAGCCACGTGGGTCCTGGAGATCAGACTCAGGTTTCAGGTTTGGCAGCAAAAATTTTTACCACCATGCCATTTCACTGGGCCCAGGTGCTATTCTTATCGATAGCATGGCTAGAAACAAAAATTCAGATCATATCTCTGTCAGGAAAAGTCAGTTTTGGGGGCAACAGTTATAAGCACTGGTGAAAAAGTAAGGTGAGGCTACTCAGTTTGTAGCAGAATGCTTCCTGAAATCAGTCAGAACCCCTTAGTTTATAAACTTTAGACATAAGTAATATTGCTTTAAAACCTACTTCCTGGGGCTGGCGAGATGGCTCAGTGGTTAAGAGCACTGACTGCTCTTCCAGAGGACCCGGGTTCAATTCCCAGCACCCACATGGCAGCTCACAGCTGTCTGTAACTCCAGTTCCAGAGAATCTGACATCGTTATACCAAAAATAAAAAAAAAAAAATTAAAAAAAAAACCTACTTCCTTTCTGGGCTCAAAAAACAGGTCAGTGGGTAAAAGTGCTTGCCGCATAAACCTCGTGAGTCTGAGTTCAGTGCCCGGAATCCACAGTGGAGAATGAAAATGAACTCAGGAAATTGTCCTCTGGCCTCTACTCAGGCACTGTGGCACACCTGTACACACACACACACACACACAAACACACACACACACACTGTACATACACACACGATAATAATGATAAATGTTTAAAGTCCCACGGCCTTTCTAACACTGTACTCATTATCACAGGTCATTTGAAGAAGTCTCTAGTCCCGATCCATATCCATTGTGTGAGGCCCTAGATACGCATTCAGTGGTGGCATAATAGATACAGCTGTGTCCTCAAGAAACAGCCTGGAATGGAAGAGATAGAAACACATACATGGCTTACATTAGAGCATCAGAAGTCAAGGTTAACAAAACCCAACATAGAATTATTTGTAGGCATATATAACCAATTAGAACTCAGGGAAGGATGGGATGTGGGGGTAAATGCAATATCCAACAATTGCATAGCATCTGCCTTGAACATCAAGATGTCAGCCTTGGAGCAAAAGCAAACAGAAGGCACATGCACAGAAAACTAATGTGGCCTGGCCAGATGACTCAGAAGGCAAACGTAGGAGAGAACCAGCTCCACACAGTTGTCCTGTGTGGAGAGATAACTAGAGCGATAACTTTGCAGCTAAGAGAGCTTACTGCTCTTGCAGAGGGCACAGGTTCAATTCTCAGTGTCCACATCAGAAGGCTTGTGATTCCAGTTCCAAGGGTTCTGATGTCTTCTTCTGGTCTCCATTAATACACACCATGCGCACGCGCACACACGCACACATACATTCAGGCGCACGTGCATTCACATAATTTTTTTTTTTAAAAGGAAAGAAACCAGGTGTGGTGACACTTACCTTTAATTCCAGTACTTGGGAAACAGAGGCAGGTGAATGTCTGTGAGTTCAAGATTAGCCTGGTCTACATTGCAAGTTCTGGGCCAGCCAGAACTACAGAGTGAGACCCTATAACATGAAGGGCCTGCTTGTCGGGGTTTCTGTCCTGTCCAGTTCCCACAGCTGGCAAGTCCCAAAGAAATCACACAGAGATCTATATTAATTATAAACTGATTGGTCCATTAGCTCAGGCTTTGTATTAGCTCTTATAACTTATATAGCCCATTATTCTTATCTATGTTAGCCACATGGCTCAGTACCTTTTTCAGCGGGGCAGGTCACATCCTGCTTCTTCCATGGTCTGGGCAGGACTGGGGAGGACTGGTGAGGACTGGGGAGGAATGGGCTTCCTCCTTCCCAGCATTCTCCTGTTCTCATTGCCCTACCTTTACTTCCTGTCTGGTTGTCCCACCTATACTTCCTGCCTGGCCAATCAACATTTATTTAAAACATGATTGACAGAATACAGACAATTCTCCCGCACCAAGACCCTATCTCAAAAACCTAAAAAAGGAAAAAAGAAAATTAATGCCACACTTAAATCAAAATAAACTAAGTAAAAAAAGAATCTAAGACAAGATACTGAATAAATAATCGACCTGGAGCTGGAGAGATGGCACAGAGTTTAAGGGGACATGCTGTTCTTCCAGGGGACCTGAGTTCGGTTCCCAGCACCTACCTTGGGCTGCTCACAACCCCCTGTAACCTGAGCTCTAGAGAGACCCAACATCTCTGTTCTGCACAGGTACCCACACTCGCTTGCACAGACCCACACACATATAATTAAAACTAAAAAGCAAAGGCTTGGCCTAGGTGGGCACATGGCTCCGAATGGAAGGGCAGCACAGCACTGTGTCTTCCACTATCAGAAGCAGACTTCTGTTTCAAAGCTCACACTCCCTTTGGGGGCCCACCCACCGAGTTCCTGTTTCTGGTCTGAAGAGTGCCCACCTCCTGTCTTTGCAGAGCACAGATCAATCAGTTCAGTGAGTGCCCAGCAGCTCAGCTTACTGTGTGCTCCACCCACTTCCTCAAAGTCTCTGAGAGGATCCATCATCACTCAGCAGGATCTCACACATGCTAGGCAAACACCCTATCCCTCTTCTGGGTCCCCAGCTTTCCTTCTATCTATCTATTTATTTATTTTTGTTCTGAGACAAATCTCATTTATGTTACCTAGGGAATTGAACTTAATCTGCAGCCCAAGCAAGCCTTATATCCCAGACCTTCCTGTCTCAGCCGCCCTGAATAGATAGGATGACAGGCCTGAGTCTGCAGGTCCTGTTTATAATACAATAAGTTTTTTTTTTTTAAGGGAGGGTCTCATGTAGCCCAGGTCGACCTTTTTGCTGTGCAGCTGAGGATGACCTCTATGCTTTCCAAGTATTAGTATTGTGGGCAGCTACCATCAATACCTTGCTCGGTGCTTACAGTACAGGAATTTTGATGTTTGTTTTGTTTTTGTGTTTTGAGACAAGTTCTCTCTATTATGTAGCCCTGGCTATTCTGGAGATTACTATGTAGATCAGGCTGGTCTCAAACTCTCTGAGATATCTCTGCCTGCTGCATACTGGGATTAATAAAAACAAAAATCTGGAAAACAAGTTTGGGCAACTTGTGAAAACAGGGTTCAGGAGGTGAATAAATGAGGAAAAAGATGAACAAGGAGCCATTGTGAATGCCTGGATACACTGGACCCTAGCCCAGTGGAGTGCAGGAGCCTGCAGCATGAGTGAAGAGAGGATGAAACAGCGTCCAAAGGTGACTTAGAGAGGAAAGGCTTCCCTTGTAGCTGACAGTCTAGCATCAGAGGAAGCCAAGTCAGGAACCTAAGACAGGAGCTTGGAGGCAGGAACGGAAGCAGAGAGCACGGAGGATACTCTCTATGGCTTGTTCACCCTACGTTTTTATACAGTCCAGGAGCACCTGCCCAGGGGAAGCATCACCCATAATGGGCTGGGCCCTCCCGCATCAACCATTAATCAAGAAAACAGATTTGCCTACCAATCAGTGTCATGGAAGCAGTTTCTCAGTTGCCTCTTCCCAGGTAACTTTAGCTTGTGTCAAGTTGACAAGAAGCTGACAAGGGCCCCCATTTATTTTTATTAACATGTATATCTATGTATGCACGTATATCTATGTATGCATTGTATATCTATGTATTCATGTATATCTATGTATGCATGTATATCTATGTGAGGGCATCACCTCTGTCTGGCTGCCCACAGCGACCAGAGCTGGAGCTGCAGGAAGTTGAGACCTGTCTGACATGGGTACTGGAACCAAACTGGGTCATCTGGAAGAATACCACGAGTTCTTAATTGCTGATCTATCTCCCCAGCCCCGTGTTTATAAAACTTTACCTCCATCTTTTGTTTTATATTTTCACGCTTGTTTGTTCTTTTCAAATCTGGTGACTGCTCCATTCCCAGGGCCCTTGGTGCCGTCTCCTCACGCCCATGTTTCCGCTGAAGCCGGCTTCTGCCTCTGGCTTCTGTCTTTCTGTTAATAGCACCCCACCATTGTCTAAGCCACCATGCTTGAAACCTCAGCCCTTTCAGCTATGGTGTCCTTTACACTCGAGTCACCCCAGGCCACATCAGTTGTCCTCTCCTAACCTGGAGATGTCCTTGTTTCTTGTCCCCAATGCTTGTCTCATAATTTTTTTATAAACTCCTAACTTCCCTTACCCAACCTTCCAGCTCCATTTTACCTGCACATTGACACTAAATTACTTTTTCTTTTCTTTTATTTATTTATTATTTTTTTTCCTTTTTAGACAGGGTCTTGCTGCATAATCCTGGCCAACTTGGAACTTACTATGTAGATCAAGCTGGCCTTGAACTCACAGAGATCCATCTACCTCTGCCTGCAAAATGCTGGGATTAAAGGCATGCACCGCTATGCCCAGCTTCATATTACTTTCTTTTTGTTTTATTTTTATATGCATTGGTGTTTTGCCTGCATGTATGTCTGTGTGAGGGTGTTGGATCCTGGAGTTATAGACAGTTGTGAGCTGCCATGTGGGTGCTGGAAATTGAACTCAGACCCTCTGGAGGAGCAGTAAGTGCTCTTCACCACTGAGCCATCTCTCCAGCCCTCATATTATCTTCTTGAAGCAGTCCTCTGACTATCACATTTTTTCCTGTGCCTACACCCACTGGTTTAAGGAACCTTGCTTGTCCTAGTCTTCCAGCACGTTCTCTTCCCTATATCCTCACTGTGCTAGTCAAATCCAGTTTTGCTTGTGCTTTAATATTGCAGCCATTTCTTCACTGGTCTGGATGCTTTCCTTGTTTCCCCTTCTCAGTGTGGTTTATGGCACTGCCCGTAAGCTAACCTTGAAGAAAGGCATTGAGTCTGTCATCTTTAGCTTCAAAATATTTTGTCTTCAGCTGGTGTTGTAGCTCAGTGAGAGAGAATTTGCCTGGTGTGCGTGATGCCCTAGATTTGATGCCCAGCACCACAAGCACATACATACACATTCACAGACATGCACGTACATGCGTGCACACACACACACACACACACACACACACACGAGTACATGCACACACAAATCTTAATACTACTTACACCCCGTATTTCTTAGTCTAGTTAGTATTCAAGGTCCAGCCTTATCACCCATTACCTCTTTACGTACTATATATTACAACCAAATAAATGAAAAGCATTAGATTTCTCCTTTGGTCCTCCTCTGTCCATGCTGTCCCTTTCTCATCTCTGTGTGTTCAAATCCTTCCCTAACCTGAAAGGCTCAGCTCAAATGCTGCATCCTTAGTGAACCCTTTCCAGTTGCCTTTTTTTATTAGATTTTATGTATTCTATTCCTTTTTAGAGAAAAACATATTTCAAGTCTTTTTTAAGTATATGTCCTTGATTTGACTTAAAGCTTGAGATGTAAATGTGACTTACCCTAAAATCCTGCACGGCACACTTGCCTTTTCCTGATATCTCTGCCCCTTCCCCACTTCACCAACCAAATCCTCAGCTTTAGTCAAATTTTGGCTCAGAGCAGAAATTCACTTCTTTTGCTACCTCTATTTTTTAAAAATATTTGTTTACATGTGTGGGTATGGACATGTGGGATGATGGGGTGCAAAAAGAGCTTCAGTCTCCCATGTCTCTCTCTGCCTTTTCATTTGAGGCAGGATCTCTCCTTGAAGTTGGAGTTTGTGAATTCTAGACTAGCAGGAAGCCAGCAAGCCCCAGTGATCTTCCTGCCTCCTCCCCCTCAGAGCTTGGATGCAGATCCTGGCAAGGATACCTGTCTTGTTCCTTGGGTGCTGGGATCCAAATTCCAGTTCTCTGGTTCCACAGCAGACACTTTTGAATTGCAAAGCCATCTCTCCTGCCCCTAGTACCTCTACTTTTGAGTGGCTCAGGGCAGTTTTCTAAGATATTCTGCTGAAAATATCCCTATTGCTCAAGAAAAGCCTGTGGTTTGCATTTGATGCCCTTCAGCCCTGCTCCTTGTTTCCTGACTGTGAACTTATGCAAGAAACACATCTCTAACTATGCTGCATTTATGTATTCATAACTCTGACAAGCCTAGTGGCCCCATGTGGTTTAGTCTCTGCACAGATGACATGTTAAAAAAACATTATCCAGTGACCCAAAAGTAATTTTTAATTAATTAATGTGTTTTCCAAGAAGAGCCATCTTACAAACACAATGGCGTTTCTCAGTTCTTTCTCCTCCACTTAATTGTCTGTAACCTGGAGCTGACCCTAGGCCCTTTACACACAAGCGTGCACACATGCTCAGGCTCTCACCACATCCGTGGGGCCCTGCTCCTCCTCTTCCTCCTCCCACTCAGCCACATATTCTAAATTAGCTCTCGGACGTGAACTCTGCCTCGCTGCCAGCTCCTGTGTAAAATAGCCAAGTCCAGCGCTAGCTTCTCCTGTGAGCAGTACAGCAGGGAGAGAAAAGGAAAGGGAGGCGCGTGTGAGACCCGCTAGTAACTCTTGTCTCTGTCATGTCTAACAGAAGCTGTAAGGTGGGCCTTGCATGTTTGTGAGGGAGGATAACTAGATGTGTAAAGCACCTGGCGCGTATTGGCCACGTGGTTTGCAGCGTTATTGGTTAGTACTTTTATAATTTCCACTTGTTTCTTCCTGTTCTCTTGGGTTTTTTTTGGTTTTTGGTTTTGTTTTGCTTTTTGAGACAGTGTCTCTCTCTCTACGTAGCGCTGACTTTCCTGAAACTCACTATGTAGACCAGGCTGGCCTCAAACTCCCGGTGCTCCATCTGCCTCTGCCTCCTGAGGGCTACTATTAAAGGTGTGCACCACCGTGTCAGCTCTTTCTGTCTTCTTCTATTATCATTACATTTATTTGTTTGCTTGCATATGTCTGTGTCTGTGTGTGTGTGAGAGAGAGAGTGCCCACAAATGTGGGCATTAGAGAACTTGGACAAGTCAGTTCAAGCCTGATGACCTTTCTTTTGTCTTTTGGTTTTCAAACTTGTGGTCCTGGCTTGACCTTTCTTTTTTTTCCATATCTAGCAGTATTTAATAAAGCCACACCTGCGTATAAATGTACTATAGAGGCTGAAGCTGGTAGAGACCAGGCAGACAGAGTCCTCGGGTACTGTGCTGAGTCATGGCTGGGCAGCCATCCTGCTTCAGCTCAGTCTGGCCTCCAGAGCTCTCGACTGCAAGCCCGGGATACTGTGTGTCTCCTCACCCTAAAAGGTCTCAACTCTAACCACTACCCCCCATGTCTGCTGACACACTCTTAGCTTTTCTCAAGTATTTCTGCCTCCTGACCCATGTAACTCCAGTACGTCACAAATGTTCCAAGTGGAAAACTGGCTAGAGCCACACCCTACCACACCACCAGGGCTCCACCAAAAGATCTGCTAGTTGCTCTGTTTCCTCACAAATGTCTCCTAGCATGTGGGAATCTAGATCTGAGCTTCACCATCACTACCTCCATCCCCTTCAACTCGAATTCAACATATGCTCTCAGGGTAAATGAAGCCATCATAATTCCCTCCTCTGTCTGGATTCTTCCCTCTCTGCTATCTATATTTCTTAGTCCAGTATTCAAGGTCCAGCTTTAGCTCTCTTTATTTCCTTCAAGTAGCATATTTTCCAATCAAATGAATAAAGAGCATTACATTTCCCCACCTTTCATCCTCCTCTGTTCATGCTGGCCCCTTTTCTCATCTCCCTGTATTCAAACCCTTAACAATACCTCACTCCAAATGGCCTCTATACACGACCAAGCTTTTCTGACCGTCCTCGGAAGGAGAAGCAGCCACGCTGACCTCTGAATGCAGAAGTAACCCCATCACGTGCTCACGTAGTCCCCCTTGCCATCTGACTGCATGCACAGCACATTTTCTAACTTGTCCCCAGCCAGTTAGTTGACTCCATGTTTTCACTTTCAGGTTCATGAGCTTCCCCACAGGTGAAGGCACAGGGCAGTTTGTTCGCTGCTCCCTCTCCTCCAGCCTTAACTCGGAGCAACTCTTCTGGACCAAATACACGCTGCAACTGTCAAACCCTCGCCGTTAGTGCCACCCCATTAGACTCCACAGCTGCAAATGTCGTGTAACTTTTCCAACTGCACTTTGCGCACTCTAAGCCCGAGTCACCTGCAGTCAGATGTGTGCTTTCCAGTCCCTGATAGGTTTTTCCGGGAATCACTCCATTTCTGTCTTCCCCAAAAGTTGCTTTCCTTTATTTGAGTGTTTTACTTTCATCAAAAATACTTTACCCAATCTTTCTGGAAGATAGGTATTCTCTAGTGTTGTGTGACATTTCTTGGGAGACATGAACAAACATCTCCTTATCCTAGATAGGAAATTGATGACAGACCAAAGTACAGATACCACCAACGCTCAGTTTGGTGAACCAATGAGTTTTATTGGAATTACTTACAAGAGGATGTGTGAGGGGTTATTTACAGGAGCAGAAATGACTCAAAGTCATCACCAAAAGTCTACCCCACCATGGGTGACAGCTCACAAAATCTTGAAGCCTAGAGTGTTGACTCCAGGTAACTGAGTTGATCTGTTCCACTTCCAGGCAACTAGACTGCTCTCTGCTTCTTCCAGGAAGCTTGCTTGTTCTGAGCCTCCTGTAAGCAGCACTTCTAAGCACCCTTGAGTGAGGGTATCTGCAGCAGTCCTGACAGTGTGCATGCATGTGTGCGTGTGTGTGTGCGTGCATGTGTGTGCATGTGTGTGTGCATGCTTGTGTGCGTGTGTGTGCGCGCGTGTGTGTGTATGCTTGAGGGAAAGGGGCCTAGTGAGTCTGGTCAGTTTCAGGGACTTCCTGAAGGTTTTTACTTCCTGAGCTTAATGACCATCCCTGAAGGATGGAGTGTTTCACCTGCCTTAGACTATCCTGTTGTCTCACCTCCTTAGACCATCCTGTTGTCTCACCTCCTTTCTGACTTCCTGTATCTTATGGAGCTTCCCTCCAAGATGGAGGGTTTTACTCTCAGAGAACTATACAACATCTGTACCGTCTCGTCAATTTCACTCTTAGATTAATCCAGATCCTAAGTGTCTGTGTCCTTACAGTGTCCCTTGATGCTTTCATAGACCTATATCTAAAAATTACCCAATTATTTTTAATTTAACAAAATAAGAAGCAACTAATAATTAAATACATCTTAATTTTAGGGGAAAAAAAAGAAGTCTCACTACATAACCCTGGCTGGCCTGGAATTCATTATCTAGACCAAGCTGGCCTTGGATTCACAGAGATTCACATGCCTTTTCCTCTTGAATTCTGGGATTGTACATACACACTATTATGCCTAGCTAATTTTAGAAATGTAGTACTTTATTATGCTGACTTTGTACCTAATACAGTTCCAACTACTTTGCAAGTATTATTTTATTACCATAACCATCCTATAAAATAACTGAAACTAAAAGTATTGGCTCCAGGACCCCCAAGGCCAAGTTCTCAACATAAAGGAGATTTATTTGCCCCAGAGGATAGAGGACAGGGAATAAGAGACAAAGTCGGAAATAGAGGAAGACGGAGAAGGGGAAGGGAACAAGGGAAAGGGGGCAGGGATATTTGTCCCTGCAGGCACAGAGGACTGCCTCTGGATAGAGGGGAGACAGACAGGCATATAGGAAAATGGCAGTTTATAAAGGTGAAATGGGCCACGCGGTGGTGGCGCACGCCTTTAATCCCAGCACTCGAGAGACAGAGACAGGCGGATCTCTGTGAGTTCGAGGCCAGCCTGGTCTACAAGAGCTAGTTCCAGGACAGGCCTCAAAGGTACAGAGAAACCCTGTCTCAAAAAAAAAAAAAAAGGTGAAATGGGAAAGCCCATATGAGGATGAGGTGTTTAATTTTAATTGGGCATGTTAATAAGTGTGCCAAGGAGGCTTCTGATTGCTGGACTTCCATACTTTGATAGCTGGACCTTGGCAGTCAGCCTCAGGAGGAGGGAGTGGACAAATAAGGGAATGGACCTTGGTGGCCAGCTTGAGGAATGTAATCTACAAGTTTTAGCTAGGCAGGGGGAATGGGGGAGAAAGGCGAGGCTGCCAGAGCCACCTGCTCCAGTGGGCTACTCTCCCTTCCATAAGAGCCATCTCTGTCTTGCAGATGAGGAAACTAAGGTACAGAGAAATGGTGGAGTCAGGACTGAACCCAGAAAGCTTGTTTCAGGCCCCAAATTTTAAACCACTCTACAGCCACGTAGAGTGCATTGTCATGCTGATTGCAGGTGGTCTCTGAAACATTGTTTCTTGGTAGCATCCATTCAAGGCTCCCTTATTGTTTGTCAAGGAGAACCATAGGGACATCTAGCATTTCTGGCAGTGTCTCTGGTCCTGGCTTCGTTATTGCCCAGTTCTTAGCTCCCTCCTCTAACCAATCTCCCTCCTTAACTCATCATTTGGTCTTTATGTGCTGGTGCATTTTTTTTCTAAGTTTGCACAACAATTTTATGAAATGTGGTAGGGAATAAATACATAAGTAAATAAAATTAATTTTTCCCAAGTCTTTATGAGATGAATCCATCCCTTGCCAGGAAAAAGTTGTTTCAATTACCGAAGACTGCTGTGTAGTCCCAGTTATGTAGCTAGTGACTCACTTTCCACATCCTCGTTCCTGACAAAGTCGGGTCTGTATGAACTAGAAAAAGAAATGAAAACACCCCTGAAGTCTTTCAGCTTCCTACTTCAAATGTCAGCGCTTCAAGAGACACATTCCTGAGTTTCCAGTCCATGTCTGCCCCAGTTGGCCACAGCAATGACAGCATTCCAGCCAGGACACGTCCAGCAGGAGTCTGAGCACACAGGCTATGGGCTGGTTGGGCTGTGAGGCGGGTGTGGAGATGGAAAGCCCTTGGCTGTAGAGGCCAAGAGTCAAGACCAGGATTCCAAGTGGAGAGTGGGGTGATGGCAGGTCAAAAACCTTCAAAAAAAATGGAATGAGGGCAGAGCCTAGAATCTGAAGGTTGTGAGGGGAAGAAGTCTGAAGGCAGCAGGCTAGCATGGGGTCCCAGGGCCTCCTGTGATCCAGCCTGGTCTACTTTTCTTCCTTCATCTTCCACCCTTCACCCACCCTCTTCTAGTCTCCATTCCAGAGACATTAATAAATTGCTAAGTGTTCTCCAAATACGCTAACTGATTTCACATGCCCGCACATTGCGCCCTTGCCTCTGTCCACCTGACAAAGTTTTATTCGCTTTTCCCAGGTTCTGCTTAAATGTCTTCGCTATGAAGCTTTTTCTGCTCCATCAGACCTTGTCCCCACTCATTATTTATTTGTTTGTTTGTTTATTTATCCTTTTCCATCCTTGTGTCTATTGTCACATCTTACTTGGCCCTCACAGCACCAATAATAGCATGGATTTGCACTGTAGCTCCCTGGTGTGATAATTGTCACCTTGCTGTTTTCTTAAATCAAATTCAGAAAATACAGGTTCCCATGTGCCATGTTGTTAATATACTTGGTATCTGCATGGATGCCTCTCCCCTGGGGTCACACCCAGAATCCTAACCTCCTAAAATGCCTCTGGGCCTCAGCACATCCCTAGTACAGTACTGTAGACAAGGGATAAGCCCGGATATCTTTGTTTCTGCTCTTGGCAGTAAAGTGTGTGCCTTAGTCAGGGTTTCTATTGCTGTGAAGAGACACCATGACCACAACAACTCTTATAAAGGGAAACATTTAACTGGGGCTGGCTTCCAGTTTCAGAGGTTTAGTTTATTGCCATCTTAGCAGGAAGCATGGCGGCATGCAGGCAGACATGGTGCTAGCGAACCAGCTGAGAGTTCTGCATCTGGATTCTTAGACAGCAGGAAGAGAGAGCCATTGGGTCTGGCATGGGCTTTTGAAACCTCAAAGCCCACCCCCAGTGACATGCTGCCTCCAATAAGGCCACACCTACTCCAGCAAGGCCATACTTCCTTGGCTTTCTGAGGTAGTGCCACAGACTAAGCATTCAATATGAGCCTATAGGGCTATTCTTATTCAAGCCACCACAGTGTGCTACTTTTTACCACTGTGAGTCAGAATTTTTTGAAGTTTTGTAGGGATGGGGTGTTTGCTTGCCTGTTTGTTTATTTTGAAACAGAGTCTTACTTGTAGTCTAGGTTGGCCTGGAACTCACTATCCAGCCCAGGCTGGTTTTCAACTTGTGATCCCCTACACCAGCCTCCCATGAGCCACGACAGCGGGCAGCTATGAGGTTATTTTTCATTTTTGTTGTTTTATTTTGGTTTTAGCACTTTGTCAAGATAAGGAAGTTCTATCCTGACTCCTAGTTTGTTGTTCGTTTTTATTGTAGAAGGTTATTGAATTTTGTTAAAAAAAAATAAATCTACTGGATGATTATATAGTTTTTTGTCTTTATTTTATTAGTATAGTATAATCTACTGACTGATTTTTTTAAAATATTAAGCCAAGGGATTGCAGAGATAACTCAGCAGTTAAGAGCATTTGTTGCTCTTACAAAAGACCCAGGTTCAGTTCCAGCACCCTCATAGTGGCTCACAACCCTCTGTAACTACAGTTCCAGGATATTTGATGCCTTCTTCTGACCTCACAGACACCAGGCATGCATGTGATACATAGATATACCTTCAGGCAAAACACCTATACACCTATACACATTTAAAAAAATCTTGTCTTTGCTTGCTATCTCAATTGCTGTGAATTCGTATGTGCCACTCCCCTGCTATGTGCAGAAGGCAGTTTCCTTGTAGTCACACCCCCACGGCTGGCAGTCTTTCTGCCCCTCTCTTCCACAGCCATCCTGAACTTTGGGTGGAGGAGTGTGATAGAAATGTCCACAGTCTCTTTTTCTCTGCACCTTGAACAGTTGTGGATCTCTGAGTTAATCACTACCTACTGCAAAAAAGAAGCTTCTCTGGTGAGGGCAGAGATACACTCTAATCTATGGGTATAAGGACAAGTCATCAGGAGTTGGTTTAATACTATGTCTGTAATGGTCTGTCCTGTCCCTTTAAGAGACAAGCCCCGCCCACTCCATCTCCCCCCTGCTGAGGCAGGCTGATCTTCAGCTTCCAGCCTGAGTCCTTTCCTTTCAGTCTCCTACCCTCTCTCCCTTCTCGCACTTCTCCCCTTACCACCCCTGCTCTTCCCCCTTCTCCCCTTCCTCCCTTTCCCCTCCATAACCCACTAAATAAATACCCATTTTCTCTGCATGGTGTGTCTCTGTCTCTCACCCACCATGAGGCTCCCTGCCTGGGATCTGCTGCCCCTCGTGGCCCTGGGCCACTCAGGAAACCGCAGCATTTTTTACCACTACAGCTCCTCATGGCCTGCTGCCCAATGCAGCCACTCGGGGAACATCACCATTTTATTTTTACCATAACAATGTCCACTTAGCAGAGTAATAGAAGTAGGTTCTCCCCTAGGGCCTATGCTCTGTCTAGTCATAGGTTCTTGGCCCCAGTAATGATGTCAGGTATGGGTTTCAACTTGTGAAGTGGGCCTTGTTACTTTGATGACATTCGTGCCACTATTACACCAGTGGGCATGACTTGTAGTCCAGTCACTGCTGCGGCCCACAGTGTTCCCAGCTGGGAAAGACTGGTGGCTCCTTTTCTCCTCTCTCTCTGTAAACCCTGCCTGAGCAGTTCGTCAGCGACTTTGCTGTGTTAGGTTCTAATTTCCATTAACAGTTAATGATTTTCTAATGTCTCCTGTGAGTTCCTCAGTTACATACAGATAGAAGCATATTGTCTTCACATATTCATGAATTCGGTACTGATTTCTAGTTTCATTCTACTGTGGTTGAAGAACACATTTTGGAAGGTTTAGTCTTTTTAAATGTATAAAAGTTTGTATTGTCGTCTGTCCTGAAGAATGTTCACCTGCGAAGACTGGGTAATCTGTTTTAGAGGGCTGGGGATCTTTTACCATGGTTATGGGAGCCAGTATGAGAGCAGAATGGTTTCATTAGTCAGATTTTTATCACTGTGGCAAATGCCTGCTCTAATCAAGAGAGGGGAACTCACTTGGGATCACAGTTTCAATGTTTAGAACATAGTCCTGGGTTCAGCTGATTCTGGGCCCAGAATGAGAAAGATCACGTGGCAGAGATCACTAGTTTGTGATAGACAGGAAGCAGAAAGAGTTACAGGAAGGGAGACCAAGGTAAGGTCTAACTTCCAAGGACACTCCCCTAGGTGACCTATTTCCTGCAGCTAAGCCCCACCTCCTAAAGTTTCTAGCTTTTGCCGCAGAGTCCCAACGACTGAGGACCAAGATTTCTACAGACAGTCTACAGGAGTTATTTCAGATCCAAACCATGATAAGCGTATTGGGTGCTGCAGTAGTTGCTTCTCTCCTCCCAGTCCCTTCCTTGCTGGGGTGAGAGAAAAAGCAAATGCTAAATAAACCTAATTTCTTTCTTTTTCCCTTCCCGTTTCCAAAGGCCCAGTGTATACTTAGCTTGGCATTTCTTTTCCCAGGTGCACTATACCAAGGAGATGAATCTCTCTCCACAGGCGAAGCTAAGTGGGTATTTGTTCATCCCTGCTCCCTGTGCCTACCCCTGAAACACCTCATTCCACACCCAGCCATGCTTCATTAACCCTGTGTTTGTTTGACAGTCATCACATGGATGGTAGACCAAGGCAGGGCTGGCCTGTGGGACTAAGTTCCTACCGGCTATAACAAATACCCAGCTGACCTCCTTGCAGGGTTTGTATGGGTGCCACTTCTGCTCCTGTCAGCCCGAGGTCAGTAACCATCTCCTCTTCCTTCTCTCTGGTATCCATAATGGATCATTAAGCTATACCTAGAAGAAAGTCAGTACAACTGTAAAGAAGTTGGGGGCGGATGACCTTACTGAGGCTGAACTTGGAGTACGGCATGCCATTCAACCCTGCCCCATCCACACCTGCTCTGAAGAGAAGGAACACACTTTGTGTAGTCTAAGCCACATCTTATGGCATCTTCAATCACAGCCTAAGCACAGGCATCTTTTCACATACTGTATATTAGCTACCTTTCTTCTGGATGTGAGCAAATACCTGACAAGGAACCGACCTGAAGGAAGAGAGATGTACTTTGTCTCACAGTGAGGAGAGACATCATGGTGGAGGGACGTGCTCCACAAGGAAGGCTCACAGTGGCAGACGCACAAGCTGCCTGATCACACCTTGGTAGACCAAACTAGGAATCCAGGCCAGACTATAAGCCTCTGCTGACTCACTTCCTTCGGCTAGGCCCCACCTCCTAAGGGTTCCCTCCCCAAACAGCTCCACCGACCGGACCACAGCAAACACGAGCCCATAGAAGGTATTTTATATCCATAGCATCATATCTTCCTTCTGGTAAGTTTAGCATCTAACTCATGCTCTTTTCCTTAGAACCAAAGTATATTAGAAAGAACTTAGCAGTTGTCCACCTATGGTCATTAGCACTGTTCCCCTTGAGGACCCCAAAGGCTGCTGGTTTTGAGACATTCCCAGGTAGTGCTTTTTCTCAGCTCCAGATACCTACTGTGGCAGTTAGCCATACTTGCTTGTCCTAACAGGTCAACCCATAACTTAGCTAACATCCTTAGACTTGAGCCCTGGACCTCAAGTCTCTAGTGCCATAAACCACTATCCAGGGGGAGAAGCTAAAAATCTACTGTCCTAAACGAAAGCCTTAAAGGTCAGCTTCCTCCCCATTCTCTCCAGGTGCTCCTGGGAATTGAAGACAAATTAACATTTTCATCCAATAGAAACATATTTATTTCTCTTCCAGAGCTTTCTGACAATCTCTGTCTCCAGCCCATAAATTTTAAGAACATTCTCTAAAATTATTTCAGCAGGAAAAAAAAATCCAAGGAAAGGGAGAGGCCGAAAAGCAAATCTTCTTGGTCCTCTGACAGCCCCAGGGTTAGCAGGGACTTTTGAGACTGCTGTCTTCCCTACATACAAGCTGACTAACAGAGTCTTAGCTGTTGTCTCAGGTTGGTCGACTCAGAGTCCAGTGGCCAAAGGTGTTCTGTGTGCAGTACTCAGAGATTCTTAGCAAGCCCATAGTGTAATAGAGATTATTCTTCTTTAATAATGAGATCCAAGAAACATCACACACCATGCTCCCTAGCTCACTGTCACAGTGGCAAGATATCTCATGCTTAGTTAAGTCTTGTGCATGCAGTTGACATTATCAGTTTGTTTAGGACTGAGAAGTTTTCTGGGCACTAGACAATCATTCCTAAATATAGACTAGTCAGAAAAGTGGATCACGTGACATCTTAGATAAACATCCTTTACAAGCTTCCCCTTACTCGATTATAAATGCCAAGAGGACACAGTATCTAGTGATTTTCTGCACACCTAGTGCTTAGAACCTAATAAGTATTCAATAAAAAAATCTTTATATGCATAAATGTTTTACCTGCATGAATGCCTAGTGCCCATGAAGATCAGAAGAAGATGTCAGATCTCCTGAAACTGGAGTTACAGATGATTGTGAACACCAGAGTGCCAGGAACTAAACCTAGGTATTCAATTCTGCAAGTGCTTCTAACCGCTGAGCAATCTTTGCAGTTCTCCATTCGATAAATTTTAAACAAACTTACAAATGTCTAGATTGGTACAAAAAGAAGTCTGAAAAACAATGATGATTGAAATCCTGAACCCTAATCAGAAGTTACCTTGGCCAATGGAACCTAAGTAATTGTCTAGTCTTCTCTCAGACTTAGCAAGGCTGTATTCCCAGAGTAGGCAAATACCCCGACAAGCACATACACCATAATTTTAATATTATTTGCTCCTAGCTTGATGGATTCAGTAAGCCTCAGATGGACTTCGCATCACAGTTTGAATCTGTTCTTCAGGGGAAAAACTCTAGAGATAAGAAAAATGGTATCCGTATACAAAGCTCTTTTTATTATTATTTTTATTTGTGTGCATTGGTGTTTTGTCTGCATGTATGTCTATGTGAGGGTATTAGATCCTCTGGAACTGGAGTTACAAACAGTTGTGAGCAAAATACAAAAAAAAAAAAAAAGCCAGGCAGTGGTGGCTCACACCTTTAATCCCAGCACTCGGGAGGCAGAGGCAGGCGGATCTCTGTGAGTTCGAGACCAGCCTGGTCTACAGAGCTAGTTCCAGGACAGGCTCCAAAGCCACAGAGAAACCCTGTCTCGAAAATAAAAAAAGAAAAGCAGTTGTGAGCTGCCATATGAGTGCTGGGAATAGAACCCAGGTCCTCTGGAAGAGCAGTTAGTGCTCTTAACTGCTGAGCTGTCTCTCCAGCCCCCATATGAACTTCTAAGGGTCTCCACGGTGCTCTTCACACAGTGTCTGGGGCTGTTTTAGATTATTATTATAGTTACAGTTAGCTCTCCCGTGCCTGGACCACCCATCTCCACCCACGCTTTTCTTGAGGAAACATTATGCTTCTCACCTATCTTCATCCAAGATTTTATTGAAGAGGCACTGTACTTCCCTTATTAGCCCATGACTGTCAACCACAAAAATAGTCACAGCTTTTCTTCTTGGAAGCATGAGAGGGTTCCCTGCCCCTTGCCAGAAACCAGCAGACTCCGTGGTGTTCTGTGCTGCATGGTTTGATGGCACTGAGTTAAGATGGCAGAGCTTTCCCTCCTCCCTCCGAAGCCACAGCAGGTGTTAGATGCCTCCCTGTGTCACTTTCTCTTATCTTCCACAAGGTACTGATGGTTGTGGTGATATTTTGTTTGTAATCTAACAAATAAAGCTTGCCTGAAGATCAGAGTACAAAGCTAAGCCATTAGTTAGCCATAAGAGACCAGGTAGTGGTGGCCCACACCTTTAATCCCAGCCCCAGCTCGTGGGAGACAGAGGCAGGGCAGATGGATGTCTGTGAGTTCAAGGCCACCCTGGGCTACCCAAGACTGAATCTGCCTAAAAGAGAAACAGCTCACACAAAGGTGATCTCAGCACTTGGGATTCCATGCCTTTAGTCCCAGCACTAGGGAGGTGGAGATGGGAGTGATATGGCTGGGCAGAGAGAAGAATATAAAGCGGGAGGAGACAGGAGCTCAGATGCAGTCTGAGGATTCATAGAAACAGGATCATCCCTTAGGTCTGAACATTGGTAGAGGTAAGAACTCTAGTGGCTGGCCGCTCTACTTCTCTGACCCTTCGGCTTTCATCTCCTAATCTGATTCTGAGTTTTTATTAAGAACAATTAGAATTCATGCTACAGATGGTCCCTTTCCCATGGCCTTCCACTCAGCACTGATGGATGGTCCCTTTCCCGTGGTCATCCACTCATCACTTATGGTCCCTTTCCTATGGTCTTCCACTCAGCACTGATGGTTGGTCCCTTTCCCGTGGTCTTCCACCCAGCACTGATGCTCCCTTTTCCTGTGGTCTTCTACATTGTTCTTATGTTAGAATGATAGAACTAGTATGGTTTGTTGGTCCCCATGTTGTGTAACTGGGAAACTGTTACATTTGTGCCAGAGGTGATTAATGGTCTCTGCCAGCAAGAGGACATAACTTCCCAGTGACTATAACCATTTGACTCCATGTTTCTTGGAGATTTGTGGTTTTCCTTGGAAAAGGACCAAAGAAAGTTGCCTTGTTTCCATCTCATAAAAAAAGGTGTGCCTACAAATTCATTTGTAAATGCTTGTCTCTTCTTCCTGTCTGTGTGTTAACCTCTGCTGTCTCTGTGGCATGTGACATTCACAGAGCCACTGCCCGCAGGGTCCGGCACTTCACTTTACTCTGTGGACTCACCGAGTTGATCTCAAGGGTCCTGTCCCCACCCACTGCCTTGCCGTACTAAAACTTTCCCCTGTACACTTCCTCTTTCTCTTCTTGGTCTGTAGGCTACTTCAGCATCTTCTTAAACCTTCACTGGGTATTCCAGGGGCATCCCCCACAGTCATCCATCCCATCCCAACTGCCTTCGGTGCCAACACCACCAGACTTTATTCTCAAAATAACACCTGATATTCCTCACCATCCTCTACACACCTCCATTTCAAGACTAACTTTAAGAATTAGGGTTAGGAAAAATAGTTCAGTAGTAGAGTGTTTGTCTAGCATGTGTGAGGCCCTACATTTAAAAAAAAATTAAAACTAAAAAGAAAGAGAGGCTGGGAAAATGCCTCAGTCAGACCTGAGTGTGATCCCTAGAACAACCCACATTAAACTACCACTGTGGTACATGCTTATAATCCCAGTGATGGAGAGGCAGAAACACATGGAGAGGCTTACCAGATAGCTAGCCTCGCCTACTGGGTAAGTTCCAGGCCAAAGAGAAACCCTGTTTAAGAAAACGGCACCTGAAAAATGACACTTGAGGTTGTCTTACACACACACACACACACACACAATTATAATTCCTGGAACCAGGCATGGTGGGTCACCCTAGCACAGGGTGTTGAAGCAGCCTAACAATAGTCAAGCCTGGGCTACTGTAGTGAGTTCTCAGATAACTGGGACTACACAGCAAAAACTGTCTTGGGAAGGAGGTGGCTTAATGTTACCATATTCAATTTCTAGTACAAAAAATAAATTTACGAAGAATTGTAATTCTAGAAAGAATTATTCTTTTATTTGTTTTTGTTTTCTGGAGACAAGGTCTCATATATAGGCCAGGGTGACCTTCAAGTGGTGATCCTCCAGCCTCCATCTCCTGAGTACAGGGATTAAAGGTAAATACCCCCACATCCAATAGTAAACAAAAATCTGAAGTAGAAGAGACGGTTCAGTGAGTAAAACCACTAGCCATGCAACCCTGCCCATTCAAGCTCAACCCAAGCACTCTAGTCATTTCAATTTTATTTTATATGTGTGAATGTTTTGCCCACATGTACATCCACACACCACTTGGGTGCCTGGTGCCCAAGAAGGCCAGAAGAAGCAGGCGTTGGATCCCATGGAACTGAAATTACAGATGGTTGTGAGCCACCATGTTGATCCTGGAAATTGAATCCAGAGCCTCTGGAAGACCAACCAGTGCCCTTAACTGCTGAGCCATCTCTCTAGGCTCTGGTGGCATGCGTCTTTAATCTATGGCAAGATAGGGGTGGAGGTAGGAGAATTACTGAGAAGACTGTGGGTCAACTAGCCTAGAATATACATAAGAAACAAATAACTTGCTACAACAAGATGGAAGGCAAGAACCAAGTTCCAAAACTTATCCCCTGGCATATACACACCCTGGCACATGCATGCCTGCACACACATAAATAACATACATACAACATACACAAGATTGTCATTTTTCAAACTCCACACTTAGTATTTAATAGTCTAACTAGAATGAACCCACTTCAAGTTAAAGAACATTTCTTAGTTTGCATCTTCCCCAAAACCTTTTGGGTACTCTCTTGGGCATATCCTAAACCAGGCAGGAAGAACAGTAATGGTGCTTTAGGAGCTCCTCCCTTTTAAGGACCTCCTTGACACCCCAAAGAGGACTCAGAATCTGCAGTCAGGGCTGTCCCCAAGCCAAAGACTGAAGATGTGTGTCCTTGTTGCAGAAAAGAGATTGGCTGCTGTTGGCCAGAGGGGAACCCCAGATCCCCAGACACGGCCAGAATGTCCCTGCCAGCAACTTCTATGTGATCACACCGTCTCACTCTCTCACACTGCTGGCGAAGTTGGTGGCCACCAGGGAACTGATGCTGCCTGGCTTCTTCCCCCTGCTTTCCGAGGACCCACCTGAAGACAGCCTAAAGATCATAGAGGCAAGTGGAGCCCGTGTTAGAGTTCTATTGCTGTGAAGAGAAACCATGACCAAGAAATTCTTATAAAAGAAAGCATACAATGGGGGTTTGCTTACAGTTTCAGAGGTTTAGTCCATTATCAACATGGTGGAGAACATGGTAGTACACATGGCACTGGAGCAGTGGTTGAGCGCTACATCCTAATGCTCAGGTAGAGAGACACTGGACCTGCTGTGGGCTTCTGAAACCTCAAGACCCACTCCCAGCAACACACCTTCTCCAACAGGGCCACATCTCCTAATCTTTCCAAAGTATTCACCAACTGGGGACTAAGCATGCAAATATATGAGCCTTTGGTAGTCAATCTCATTTAAACCACCATACCATGGGGAAAATAAAACAGAGCTTGAGAGAGGGGTGAGGGAGAAAAATAGAGTCATAAGGGAACAGATGGGGAGCAGGCAGGGTTTGTTACGGCCATCAGAAATAAAAACAAAAGTAGAAAATGAAGTGGGAAGAAGTCAATGATCTAATTAAGGCAGCAAGGTGAAAATTAATTGAGAACCAAGCCTGATTTGAGGGAAATAAAGTTTGTGCAGAGAGTTGAGAGAGAAATGGGCCTTGACATAGGCAAATAATTTGGAATTAGTGCCATCCATTTTAGAGAAGATCCATAGACATGGGCACATGCATAAACATGTACATGTACACACATATGTACACCCCTGAAGACACCCACAGAAACAGCTGGTCTGAGCTAGTGGGAGCTCACTAATGCCGGACTGACAGTGGGGGAACATGCATAGGCCTGAACTAGGCCCTCAAATGTGGGTGACAGTTGTGTGGCTGGGGCAATCTGTGGGGTCACTGTCAGTGGGACCAGGATTTATCCTCAGTGCTTGAACTGGCTTTTTGGAGCCCATTCTCTTTGGAGGGGAGGGCCTTGGTCTGCCTGAAAGTGATGTGCCAGACTTTGCTGACTCCCCATGGGAAGTCTTACCCTCTCTCAGGAGTAGATGGGGGTGGGGTGAGTGGAAGGTGGGGGGAGTGAGAGGAGAGGAGGGAGAGGGAACTGGGATTGCTATGTAAAATGAGAAAAAATTGTTTGGTGGGGTCCAGTTGAAGAGCAGAAGGAAGGAGAAGATGAGCAAGGAAGTCAGGACCGTGAGGGGTTGGTCCACCCACTGAGAAAGTGTGCCTGCCTGATCTAATGGGAGCTCACCAAATCCAGCTGGACCGGGTCTGACCGAGCATGTGATCAAACTGGACTCTCTGAATGTGGCTGCCAATGGGGGCGGACTGAGAAGCCATGGCACTGGGACCTGACTCTTCTGCATGTATTGGCTTTTTGGGACCCTAGTTTACTTGGATGCACACCTTCCTAGGCTGGGATGGAGGGGGAGGGCCTTGGACTTCCCACAGTGCAGAGTACCCTGCCCTCTCTTAAGGATGGGAGGGAGGAGGGTTAGTGGGGAGCGGGAGGGGACTGGGAGAAGGGGAGGAAGTGTAAATTTTTGAATGGAAAAATAAAAAAAAATTGTTTGGTGGCCTTGTAAAGACAGGACCAACTATGCATTATGTATATTCATAGGATGGGCTTCTGATAGAGGGACGATAAAGGTGATTAGAGAAGACAGTCACAGCACTTGAAAGAACTGAGGTGTTTTGGGAAGAAATAATGTAATTCTATGTAGGGTCTTTTTCTTACTGGTTTTCTTTAGGTTTAGATGATCATACTATCCACCTTATGATAGACTTGCCACCACCTCCTTGAATCTTATGCCCATAAAAACATGTGCTTTGTACAAAAAATGGATATTTTTGTCATTCTGTATTTTAAAATGAACATATTTTGTGTTTGATGTCAAACAGATGAAAAAAACCCTAACTATGGTATCAAAATTGAATTCAACATAATAAATTAAGAGGAAAAATATATAAGTAGCATGAATAATAAGAACCCAGAGTCTGATATTGGGGTTCAACCCGAAAACTAGAAAACCAAGGCAGCCAAGCCACTAGAGAAGTCTTACCTCTACCAAGGCTGAGCGACTGACCACAGACTAAACTCACTAAATCTTTCTCTCCTCCCATTTTATATTCCCTCTCATGCTGGGATTAAAGGCCTGTGACTCCCTAGGACTGGGGTTAAGGTGTGAGCCGCCGCCACCACCTGAATTTATTTCTGCATTGATCTTGTGTAGCCCAGGGTCACCTTGACTCACAGAGACCCATCTGACTCTGTCTCCCAAATCTTGGGATTAAAGGTGTATGTCACCATTGCCTGACCTCTAGTGGCTTTAGCTTTGCCTCTGGTCTTCAGGCAAGATTTATTTATCAAAATGCATAATATACCACTGCAAATATATATATGTATCCCTAAAATCTGATTTAAATGAGTGCCAACAGGTAGCTAGCTGTGAAGTAAAAAGGGCAAGTATCCCAGAAGGGAAAGCTGAGAGCAGGCAGGGGAGGAAATCCAGGCAGGCAGTTCAGGTCCAGGAGTTGAATTTGATTTGTTTAGCTTGGTCAGGAGTGCCCTTTGCAAAAGCCAGCCATCATGTCCCTCCTGTCATCTGCATTTGCCTTGGAGAGGGGACCATGAGGAGCACAACAGGGAGGAGGGATCAAAGGAGTGGGAACAAAGGAATGATGGCTAATAAGGAGGATGCCCAATGGGAAGATGTGGGTGGATTTCCGTGTCGTCAAGTGTTCCTTATGGTGTTCTAGTGTGTTCATGCCAAGCCTCTAGACAGATTGCAGCATGTCTGTGGCTCCACTGTGCACCTGTGTGACACTATAGTTCTGTCATATATATGCGCATTCTTGTGCTCTGGGCCTCTGCTGGGGTAAAGGCTTAAAAGTTTGAAACTCAGATGCAAAGAGACCAGGAGGCCAGGAGGCTGTCTTCTGCAGCACCCCCTTTCCCCTTCCCTCCACTCCTCCCTCTCTCCTCTCCCTCCCAGTCTCCTCTCTAGATCTGGGCCCCTCAGGTTGGGGTGGCAGAGGAGGCTCTGGATGGGGAGAATGGGAACCACAGTCACAGCTGGCTGGCCGGTTGAGGAGCAGAAGGACAGAGCTGGGGATTGTGCTCGCTGCTTGGCAGCCACGGGAATGCAAAGAGGTGGGCAGGAGTGCCATGGTTCCCTCGGCAGGTCTCACTTCAGGGCCCGTGGTTCCTGGCACAGGATGTTGTGGCCGGAAAACCTAACTACTCAGGAATGCTGTGCTCCAATGTCCTCCTTCTGTGCCCCACTCACCGCAGGCTGGGAACTCCTCGTACTTGTTTTAAGACCTAGAGCACACCTACCCTACGTGTAACCTGGAAAACCTCCCCTTCCCTCCACACTGGACCCCTTGTACCTCTTGAGAGTTCTGGTTTTTCTCAGAATCCAGTAACACTTCCTGGGGCCAGTACTAATTCCTGGGGCTAGTATTAAGGGCTTCAGAGTCTCCAACCACCAGGCGTTCCATCTACTTCTATTCCTTCGCCTGAAAAAAGCACATCCTCGTGGGGCAGAACACCAGTGGGACTCATCTGTCTCAGCCTTAACCGCAGGCTGGGGTCCTCCCCCTTCCCCAGCCTCTCATGTACTCAGGTCTCTACAGGGCATGGGGCACCTCGAGTTCTATGACTTTGAGTTCCTGGAATAAAATGCCTCCTCTCCTCCTCAGAGCACACTAGATGGCCTGGAGCTGGGAGCCACCTACAACCCCCTGCAAGTTGAGAGCCACCTGTACTCACATCTGAGTAGCACCTATGCCAAGCCTCAGGGACGCCTCTCCACAAGCAGGGAGAGCAGGGGCCTTAGAAAGGTACCTCTCCCTCCTTCCCCCATCCTTCCCTTTAGCCTCCCATCCCCTTTTTGCCCTGGGTCCAAGGGAGCCCTTCATCTCCACCCTGCAACAGCAGCAGTTGTGGGGAGGGGGGTCGGTTGGTTTTGCTTCTGGTTTGGTTTCCTGAAACTGGGCTCAGATGTAACTGTATAGCCCAGACTGATCTTGAGCTTGCCCTAGACTCGCCTCAGCCTCCTGAGGGAGGGGTTAGCCATGCCTGTGGCTTAGGTATTCTGTCTGTAACTCTTAGTCATCCACTACCTGTCTTGTTACGCAAACAGGTCACACTGGAAGTGGGGGGGGGGCACTGCCTAAGGGAAGGGAAGAGATCTAGAGCTTCAGGCTTTCTGACCAGAGCTTCAGATCCTATCACTTCTCACAACACCAGCAAGGGAAGCCTCACTGGGGACAGGTGAGGAAACGAACCTAGACTAGTACCTCAGAATGGGGCTCCAGAGAAAAGGCTTAAAACCAGAAGCCAGGCGAGGTTGCTCACACCTGTGATCCCAGCACTCGGGAAGCTAAGGCAGGATTGTTCTACCTCTGAAGCCAACCACTGTCTATTGTATTAAGGGTTCCCTTTTTGAGACAGGGTTTCTCTGTAGCTTTGGAGCTGCTTCTGGAACTAGCTCTGGTAGACCAGGCTGGCCTTGAACTCACAGAGATCCACCTGCCTCTGCCTCCCGAGTGCTGGAATTAAAGGTGTGCATTTTAGATTTCCTTTTGCTCAGTGGTTTTTCCTGGTTTCTCTGTAACTAAGATTTGGAAAAAACCTTCCATTTTTGTCTCAGCTAAAATTGCAGAAGGATGTTTCTGAACTCCAGAAGTAGAAGCAATGACCAGATGCATAGGAGCAGAGCCCACCATGAGGGCTTGGAGGGCAAGCTGGCAGAGAAAGGGCATTGGGCAAGGAGATGGTACTGCAGAGACTGCAGCCTAGGGAATGCAGTCACTACCCTGGGCCTTCAGGGTGCCACTCTAGAAATGAGATCTGGGGAGGAATTGGGACCAGAGTCTGGCAGAGACAGTCACGAGAACGTGGACACAGTCTGGTCTTCATACAAGACTCCGGTTGTTCTTTGCAGGCTGGACAGTCACAGACCAACAAGATTCGAACAACAGTGGTCCCCCTGACAGTGGCTCCAGCCCCAGGTAGAGCTCCCAAGATGTCAGCAGCCAACAAAACTTCCTCAGGCACCTTCCTGCCCTCTGACTCAGAGGAAGAGTATCCTTCTCAGACCTAAGCCTCCAGCGCCAGGACACAGCCATACCGATGGCTGTCTGAGTGCGGACCTGCCTGCTCTCAATCTGAGCCTCCCCACCTCTGTCCCCAGTACTACCATTGCTCAGCTTCGGGCTGAAAGCAGCACACCCAGGCCTGTCTTTTGTCCGGCAGGGATTTTCTTCCTCTTTCGGGTTATTTGATAGTGTTGACACAAATAAATGTTCAGTAAGCTTCGACCATTGTTAGGAGCATTGCTAGGCCAGAATTTCTTCCTGCAGCTTTGTGTAAGAAGGTGGATGAGCTTGGGTCACCCTTGGGGAAACTGCAACTCAAGAATCATGATGAGGTTTTTACAGCTCAAGAAAAATGAAGATATTAGAACCTGCACCCTGGTCCAGAAGAGTACCCTTCCCAAACCGCCCACAGCAGTTCCCTTCGGCTTCAGATATTCGATCCCTGAAGGCAAGCTTGTGTCTGTTGAGGGAACAGGGTGCTGTTTGGTGCCCAGCAGAAGGGAATGGACATTGTGAAAGAAGCCTACTCCTGCTGCATCTCCTCTCCTCACGCCTGCCTCCCTTCCTGTCAGTTCCCCTGAACTACAGAAACATAGCTGCCATTTGTAAAGTGTCTTCCTTACGCTGTGGATGGCACTCAAGTGCTCGGGAAATGTATCCATTTCCAGTCAAGCAATCTTTTGAAGCTGAGCCAAATTCTCACCCTTGGTAGAAGGACTGCAGAGGAAAGTTAAGGATTGTGGATAGCAGACAACTGACCCAGGGCCACCGAGCTGGAGACCAGCCCCGGTGAGCCTGTGGCCGCCCAGGCTCTGAGCCACCACACCGCAGACTTCACTCGCTGGGGCCCTTTCTTTCTTCCCCGGCCCCCAACATCTTTCTGGTTCTTCTCCTGATCCCTCCACACCCTCCCAGCACATGGCCACAGTGTCTATTCACACACAGAGACTTTTTCAACCCAAACTGGCTTTAATGAGATTTGTTTTATAAATTAAAAATATATCTGGCAAAGAACAACACAAGAGTAAGGATCCATACTGGCCTCCCCAGAGTGTATCCACTCTGACCAGGGGTCCCCTTCCACAGGCCTAGTCCATGAGCCATCCATTCCTTAGCACTATGAGCCTCCCCAGAGCCTATCTCTTGGCCTTCTCATCTGTTCTACTTCCTGTGACTTCCTGGGGCTGGTCATCCCTTGATGCCTCTGGTCCCCTAGTCTTCACATAGGCCCCTCCCACCCTCTGGTTCCTGCTGGTTATAACAGGTTTGATTTTCAGTGCCCATGAACTATCAGCACGAACTCCGAACTCCCGGTGAACTATCAGCAGCTGTCTCAGGTGGAGCCCTCTGACTTGACCCCTCCTCTGTCATTCCCTACTCTAGAAAGCCCACAGTCCCAAGCCCCTGAGGGCCCACTCTTCTGGACCTGGCTGTACAGAGCTGTGTCTGAGCTGTGGCCTTTGCTGCCACTGCCACCTGTGGGACCAGGTTCAGGAAGGACCAAGCCCTGCGGCTTCGGAGCAGGCACAGGCTTCGAGCTGCGAGGAGGTGGCACAGCATAGTCATCCGTAGCAGGGTTGTAAGGGAGCTCATAGCCTTCCTCCTTCGCCCGAGCCTGGCACCACCATGCATCCTTAGGCTCCTGAGGCAGATCATAAAGGCCCCGGGGAGGGGCTGGGGCCAGGCCCTCAGGTTCATCATAGATGGGGTCCTCTTTGGAGTCCGTCAGCTTGGTTTTCTGCAGCTGCTGCTGCACATGCCCATACAAGTCCCAGTAGAGAGGTTTCTTTGTGTGCACGCCCTCCCCTGCCCTAGCAGGGGTGCTGCCCAGGGGGTCCGAGTAGAGAGAGTCCTGAGAAGGGCCTGGGAGAATTCGCAGGGAGTCTAAAGGCTCAGCATATAGGGCCGGAGGGCTGCCCAGGGGCTCCTGAGGAACAGGAGAGGAAACCACCTTCCCCTCGGCCTCCCCTTCATGGGAGTCAGTTCTGAGGACATCTTGTACCTGTCCCACCTTTCCTTGGGCTTTCTGCTGCTGGATAGCGGCCTCAACTGCCTGAAAGATGTCATTTCCCTGTGCAGTCTGGAAGGTGAAGGTTCCAGGACCAGAGGGGCAGCGGCGGCCCGCTTCAAAAGAGAACATTACCTGAGGGTGTGAAGGGAAACACACACATTAGGAGTGTCACAAGAGATGATCACTGGTCTGACCAAGTTAGTGTACCTGCAGAGAAGAGACAACCTGGGGATGGAATTGGTGGCCTACAGCTATCCAACCCTATGCCCTCTCTGACAATCATCCTCCCAGAAAGCCCCTGCACCTTGTCCCGGCCATAGCGTCGCAACAGAGTGTAGGGCCAGAAAAGGAGCGGCTCCAGGATTTGACTTTGGGCCCCCAAAGTCAGGAGGGTCAACTTCTCGGCCTCCACCCTCAGTATGTAGGAGCCTTGCAGGCCGCAGCGTTCAGAAGCCTCGGTCCTCTGCGTGGTTACCCAGAACTGGGAGCCTGGAAGGAACACACAGAAAGGGGAAGGAACGCTGGGGCAGGTTAGGGACTCGGTAGACTCCAACACTAGCTCCCCAAGAGCATCTCTTTTCCCCCACTCGACTCATGCCAGGCATCTACCTTCCCAGGTGGGGCTGTACAGTGAATTTTCCAGCATCTCCAAGGCAGAAAACTTAGGCGGGTTCTCGGTCTGCGCCAAAGCCCAGCCGCCTTTCTGCGGGAAAAGGCACATGGAGAACCTTATATAGAATTCCCTTGGGTCTGGAGTAGGTGCAGGAGGTCCGGTGCCGCTGTAATAGCCCCATTCTCGCAGGGTCCCTTAGGCCCAGGGCAGCTCACCCCAACCCCTCACCGGAAAGGCGTTTCTGCATAAAGTCTGCACCCAGGCGGCGCTGGACGGGGCGTCCGCCGCCAGCAGGTGCGAGCGCTGCGCGGTGTCCAGGCGGAAGGCAGTGGCGCCGGGCTCTGGGGGACTCTCCACAGACACAGGGGCCACGCTCACACACTCAGCCAGGCGGATCATCTTGCAGTCCAGACGGCGAGAGCCGCCTCGACCCCCTCCAGAGCTCGACCCCTTGTGGTCAAAGAACTCCAGCCGCGCTACGCCGTGAGGACTAGCTGGGTAGAGCACAGCCCAGGTTTTCCTCCATCTCTGGGGAAAAAAAAAAAAAAACCGAAAGACGCGGTAGTGCGCGGCTGCACGCGCCCCACGGGGAAGAAGAGACCTATGCAGGCCGATCTGAGTCTGTGGCTTCCCAGGGAGGGACACTTTCCCAAAGATAATGCCATCCCAACTCCGCACCAAGGAGGGCACAGCCTGGGGTTTCAAGGGAACGTTGTGGGGCTCTACAATTGCCCTCGCGGCGTTCCGACCTGCTTCCGGCCCCTTCCCTCTTTCTGGGTACTTTCACTCACTTCTAGTCCAGAGGGGTTTCGCCATCCCCCACGCCACACACAGACACATACACACACTACCTTGGTTCCAAAGCGCTGACTCTGTAGAAAGAGCGGACCCTCCATCACAGCCCCTTCCATGGCCCGGGCGGTTCCTTCCGCGCTTCCTGGCCCGAGGGCGGGGGGTGGGGCGGGGCGGGGCTGCAGGGTGCCGGAGGCGTGCCCGCTCCTCCCTGGCCCCTGCGGCGATGATGGGGGTTGGAGGAAGAGGAGCCTGCAGGAAGAAGTCAGGGTGCCCAGATAAACTAACTGGGGCCTTTATCCTACCGTTCGCACAGTGGTGCCACTCAGGGAAGCTGTGATTGCCAACCAGAGGGCCCTGGTGCCTGGGAGGTGGGGGGCTAAGAGTGACGTCATATGCTGAACGTGACATCAGAGTGAAGGCCGTGACATCACCCGAAGGCACCCGGGGGCACCACAACGACCAAGGGGGCCCTCGGAACATTAGTTCCCCTTGCGGGACCTGCTCCCATGGCCCAGCCCTGGACTATTGATACTCTGCCTAGCGGGGGATGTGAAGGAACGGCTGGGGGCTGGAAAGTTTCCCGCCGCCACAAGGGCCAATCCCGAAACCGTTTGCAAGTCCAGCACCCTGACCGCGTCTGCCGGACCTCCAACCTGCGGGGAAAAATAGAAAGCTTCATTGAGTCGGGAGAGGGGTGGGGGGGTAGGGGGACGGCTGCAGCCAGCTCCACGGGGGAGGGGAAGATCTAGAGGAGGGAACGGGCCTGGCTGGAAAGGAGGGAGAAAGCGGAATGTGGGAGGGCTCTAGGGGATGTGGGAGGGACCAACGAAGAGGGGGGAGGAAGGGGGGGTCCAGTATCCCCTGGCCGAACAATTTTTTTGGGAAGTTCTAAAACTAATCTCCAGGACCAGCACTCTGCTACCAGCCCCTGGAGCTCTGCCTAGGCGAAGAAGGTAGGGGAGTCACTGCAGGCCAGGAGGAAGAGGAGTTGGGGATGGAGAGGACGGTGGACCAGGGGGAAGGTTGATTTGGGATGGAGTCAGTCGGAAAAGCCTAAAAGCCGACCAACTGACAGTTTTCTTATTGCTAAAGGAGCAAATCGCAAGAGTGGCGACCTGAGCAGATCTTGGGGATGGAGGCTTCAGGGTGTAGTTAGGAGCCCTAAACCAGGGCTGCCAAGCCAAATGCCCCCCAAACAAAGCTGTCTTGTCTGAGTTGGGGGAAGCAATTCTGGGGCCCTCCTTGCTGTAGAGGGCTGTTTTCAGCCTTGGATAGAAGAAGGCCTGAACTAAGGAGCCAGCCCTAGCTTGTGGTTGCCCGGTGACAGTAACAGTGGTGTTATAGGAAGCTTGGACAAACCCTGCCCAGCCTGAACCTAGCTTTCCGGGAGCCCCTGACCCTGCAGGATATTTGTGAGCTCATGTGCTAGGGAGGGTGGCTGAAGGTCCTCCTTCTCTGTTTAGCCTCAGCCTGTCCTGCCTGGGCATCTGCTTCCACAGAAAATTGCTCATAAGCCCTCTCATTCATAGTTCTGAGACCGCGCGGCTGCTCTCCCAGGCTCTCCTCGCCTGCTGCTGCATGGCTCCTCCTGTCATTTCTCCTGTGCCTGCACTGTGGCCTTTATTCCCTCTCCTCATGGCTTGTGCCTTCTGTGTCACTCCACAGTACTATGAGTCTGGGTTTGTGTCATGTCTATCCATACTCAATGTGTCTGTCACCCAGTCTGTGTCCTTCTGGTTTTTCCCTCCATTCCCACAGTCTCCCTCCTTCCTCTCACATCCTGTCCGTCTGGGTCATCTTCTCTGTGTGTCTCTTCCCAATCTCTCTGTTTATCCTCACACTCTTGGGCTGTAACCCCACACCCAGCCCATGAATGGGAGTGAATGGAGAGGAAGGGAATGATGATGATGATGGCCAAGCTAGGGAAGGACATTGTGGGACACAACAACTTAGAACAGTGTGTTATTTGCAAAGGGAAAGGCGAGCCTGCCTCGCTCCCTCACCCCATAACTAGGTCTCTAAGGCTGTGCCTGTTTTGTATCCCTATCGTCATTTAGTCTCTCCCTCTCTGTCCCCTAGTGTCCCCCTCGGTCCTTGCCTGCCATGAGACCTGTCAGTGTGTGGTATTGCTGCTCCTGGGGACTGCTGCTGCTGCCCTTGCTGTGCAACTCCAGTGTGGGGTCTCCATCCCCTTCCACTGACCCAGAGAAGAAGGCGGGAAGCCAGGGGCTGAGGTTCCGACTGGCTGGCTTTCCTAGAAAGCCCTATGAGGGCCGTGTGGAAATACATCACGCCGGTGAATGGGGCACCATCTGCGATGATGACTTCACACTGCAGGCTGCCCATGTCCTCTGCCGGGAGCTGGGCTTCACAGAAGCCACGGGTTGGACTCATAGTGCCAAATATGGCCCAGGAACAGGTGAGCGATGCTCTGGGCTAGCCCAGACATTACCTAACGCAGTTCAAGTACAGAAAGAAGAACACCGTGATGGCACAGCCATAGGGATGTGGTACACCGAGAGTGGTAGAATTAAGTCAATCCATAGATAATAAACCATCTAACAGTGATTTCCGGGCCATATGCCCTGAAGCTAGCCCGGGCTTCCCATGAGCCTCCAATGCTCTATGTGCACAAAGAGGGGGGCATTGATAAGTTCTCTTCTGCAAAGATTCTGCAGAGACGTGCCCAAGGACAGCCCAGTACAGGTGACCCCTGAATGATCCAAGTGCAGCTAACTTGATGAGAATGTGAGAGAATGGTGTCTGCATTGTCCCATGGCTAGAAGGGGTCATGTACTACAGCTGGCAAAATCAGGATCCAGGCTAGAGCTAAAACGAGCAAGCTGGAACTCATGGCACAAGTATGAGTGTGAGGATCGGGACACAATCCTCTGAGGCTTGAAGTGCTCAGACCAGAGGGACCCATGGTGGGACTGATCGGCAGATACACGTGCAACCTGCTGGTGTGTTAATGCCCTGTTCCCACTAGCTCTACTTCCGAGACAGAGTGTCACTTGGAGATGGCACACATGGAGAGGGACAACAGAAAGTGGAACTGCTGGGCGGATGTAGCTCGGAGGTAGAGTGTTTGCCCTGCTGTCTTCTAGAGAAAAAGAAGGAGGAAAGGGGAGACAGAGATGGGAGAGAGAACGGTGAAACCACTCTCAGAAGCCACGTTTCAGGAGGAATGGCAAAAAAAAAAAAAAAAAAAAAAAAGGTCTGGCCCAGAAACAAACAAACAAGCCTCAGTTAGCAATTACATGTTCAAATTCGGGAAGGCCAGTCATGGCTGAAGGGTTTTCTGGGTGGCATCGAAGGACTGAATCAGACCTGGTTGGGGAAAGTTGTAAAGAGTCACGAGGACTTTCTGGTGATTATGTGACCTTGTGAGGCAGAATGGTAAGCTTTGTTTGACTAGGTGAGGCACCCTGAACACTGGTTGTGACACATACCTTTGAGAAGGTCCCTCCCAGTTCTGAGTGGTCAGCGATACTCAATATGATCTGGAAAGTAAAAATAGGGTTTCTGTGGCAGCAGGCAACATAGGCATACAGAAAAATGCCACAGGGAAGAACGCCAGAGTGAATTAAAAGAATCTAAGATTCCCAAGTCTCAGTGAGAAGTCAGACTCTTAGGTAAGTTACATCATATTTGGAGCCCCCGTCTGTTTACATAAAGAAGTCATCTGTCAGCTCCAGTCTAATGATTAAGTGTGTACATACTACAGCAGAGCATTTGGCAATAATAGGGACTTAATTATAGCTATTATTGAATGAATCCTTATTGATGAGAATTCAAATATTGATTCTTGGTCGGTGCTGTTTTAATAAATCAATTTTTCAGTGTCCCAGATCACCACCAACCTTGTATCAACCTTATACCCTCATTCCTCTTCCCCTCCAGAGTCCCCTATTCCTTCTCATAAAAAAGGGAGGGGGCAGGATTATCCTTAAGGCCACATGAAGCCACCAGCTTCCTCTCCAGCCCCATCACTCCTTCACCCTTCTTCCTCAAGCATTTCTCTGTCTGCTCATCTCCCTTTCCACAGGCCGGATCTGGTTGGACAATCTGAGCTGCCGTGGGACTGAGGGAAGTGTGACAGAATGTGCCTCCCGGGGCTGGGGAAATAGTGACTGTACCCACGATGAGGATGCTGGGGTCATCTGCAAGGACCAGCGCCTTCCTGGCTTCTCAGACTCCAACGTCATCGAGGTCTGCAGTATGCACGTGCACGCACGCGCGCGCGCGCGCACACACACACACACACACACACCAAAAAAGCTGTGGGATGGCCATCCATGGCTAGACGAGATATAAAGGGAGCCCAAAAACCTTTTATGGGATAATGTAAATATCTGGGAAACTTGGATGCTGCTGCCCTGCAAAATCCAGTTTTAAAAACTGTGTATGAGTGCTTTGCGGTCATGTATGTCTGTGCACCCGGTGTATGCCTAGTGCAGGCAGAAGCTAGAAAAGGCCACTGGATCCCATGGAACTGGATTACAGGTGGTTGCAAGCTGCCATGAGGAAGAGCTCTAGCTCCCAAATCCAACTCTTTTAAGTATTCACATTTGTGTTACTAAACCTGGCATGAGCCTCTCCAGTTTCATTCCTGGCCACCGGTCCCTCCCTCCAATGTTTCTGCTCTCCTTCAGTGTATTTCTTACCTTCTCCTCACCCTATGACACTTCCATTGTGAAGCTTGCCTCCTGCTTCAAGCAGACTTTTTATAGCTTCCCTTTCTAAGTGCCTTCAGGCCCTGTTATTATCTCTCAGGCATGGCACATTCTGCCACTGTCACATACTGCCATCTGGGGCACATCCCCCAGATAGGCAGTTGGCCTGACTTCATCCTTAGCCTTGTCTCGGTGGTCCCACCATCGGGTTTTACAGTAGACACAACCAGGGCTCCTTCAGGGTGGCACGACATTGCTACTGGGATTTTTATTCTTTTTTTTTTTTTTTTTTTTTTTGGTTTTTCGAGACAGGGTTTCTCTGCAGCTTTGGAGCCAGTCTTGGAACTAGGTCTTGTAGACCAGGCTGGTCTCGAACTCACAGAGATCCTCCTGCCTCTGCCTCCTGAGTGCTGGGATTAAAGGCGTGCGCCACTGCCCGGCGGATTTTTATTCTTATTTATTTATTTATTCTTTATTTATTTATTTATTCTGCCCCTGACTCTGGTCCCATCTCAGGTGGAGCATCACCTGCAAGTGGAGGAGGTGCGACTCCGACCAGCTGTGGAGTGGGGCAGGCGACCCCTGCCTGTGACTGAGGGCCTGGTTGAAGTCAGGCTTCCTGAAGGATGGTCACAAGTGTGTGACAAAGGCTGGAGTGCTCACAACAGCCACGTGGTCTGCGGTATGCTGGGCTTCCCTGGAGAAAAGAGAGTCAACATTGCCTTCTACAGGTGCGGGGTGGGGGGGGCGCTCAGGGGTGTTTCCAGACTTTGGCGAGGATGATGGGTACTGGGGAGGAAGCCCAGGTCTAAGAGAGGAAACCCGGGAGTCTGCTGTGCCACAAGGCGACCAACCTCTAAGGCTCTCCTACCCAGGATAGGAAACAGGCAGATTAAGCGGGCATGAGGGTGATGTCATCGGCAGTCAGGCAGATTTCTCGAGCCTGGGCGCTGGAGCCTCAGTAGTTCAGAGTTCACAGAGGGTGCGGCCTCCTGTCAGAGTCAGTGCCTGCGGGTGTCTTCTCCAGGCTGTGTCTGGGGCCTCAGGAACAGGGACTGGCCAGCACGGAGTCACCCACCCTAGTGAACGGTTCTGTGCAAAGGGCGGCTTCCTTCCTGAAGCATCTCATTTGGTAGTTTGGATAAACAGCCCATACTAGCCTGGCAGACAGTTGGAGAGTTACAGGCCCAAAATGCTCGCCTTCTTCAGCTTTTACTTACTTCACTTGCTGACAGGCTCCTTGCCGTCCCGGTGACTTTCCATTGAGCACACTGTGTAAGATGTGATCTAATGGGGAAGGGTGTTGTGGAAGTGCCAGTCTCTGAAGAAAGTTAGCATTTGCCTCATGTTGAGACAGGAAACCGTTTCAGGTCTTATCTCTAATACTGATAAAGCTGCCTTTTGAACCTGAATATATGCTGGGCAGAACATGGCGATAATGTAACCAATATTTCATTCTCTCGTCTATAATGAAATTATGGGAGATTTCTGTAGTCTTTCTAAAATCCAGATAATTGTGCTCGCAGAAGACTCCAGCCTCCAAATTCAGTAATCCTCCATAGAAAGCTCTCACAGTGGCTTGAGTGCAATTTTATTATTTCAATAATTTTAGATCACTAAGGAGTACCATGTGTTCCTTAAATGCTCATAAACTTTCTGTTTAGCAACATCCTCTCAAATAGCATTTGTCTGTAGAGTAAGAAAATGTTCTCTTTTTTTTTAAAAAGTCAACACATTCTCTAATATCCACTCATTTCCATATTTATTGGAATTTTCTTTGTCGTGGTGCCCAAACACATCTGAAAGTTCTTTCGGCCCAAAGGCATACAGTTGAGCTGTCTGCAGACTGACACCATCTTACAAAAGCTGTGTGCTGTGCCCTGATTGTCATCCAGGCTGTCTTTCAGGACCCAAACACTAGGTTCTAAAATAGTTGTAGGATTTAAGTTCAAGCTTTTCCAGAAGAGGATGGAGTGAACCAAGGCCTAGAGAGTCGCTCATCCAACATGTATTTGATGACCCACTCTGTGACAGCTTCTACTGTAGACTTTGGAGATTCCACAGTGAACACAAACATTCTTCCTCTGGGGATCAGGGGATAACCAGAAAATAAGTGAATTTATAAAATGTAAGGATGGTAGTGTTACCGTGTCCTCTATCAGAACCAGGTTCATGGCCTCTTACTCAAAGAATTGAAAGAGCACACGCAAATAGCCACATAGGAAAGGATTTCATTCTAATGTGAAATGTATGGAATGGATGGACTACAAGAGGGCAGCTGGCCACCTGAGCTAGAGTGCTCCAGGCCGCCTGAGCTAGAGTGCTCCAGGCTGCCTACCTGAGCTAGAGTGCTCCAGGACGCCTGAGCTAGAGTGCTCCAGGACGCCTACCTGAGCTAGAGTGCTCCAGGACGCCTACCTGAGCTAGAGTGCTCCAGGCCGCCTGAGCTAGAGTGCTCCAGGCCGCCTGAGCTAGAGTGCTCCAGGCCGCCTACCTGAGCTAGAGTGCTCCAGGCCGCCTGAGCTAGAGTGCTCCAGGCCGCCTACCTGAGCTAGAGTGCTCCAGGACGCCTACCTGAGCTAGAGTGCTCCAGGACGCCTGAGCTAGAGTGCTCCAGGCCGCCTGAGCTAGAGTGCTCCAGGCCACCTGAGCTAGAGTGCTCCAGGACGCCTACCTGAGCTAGAGTGCTCCAGGACGCCTACCTGAGCTAGAGTGCTCCAGGACGCCTA